>SNQJ01S0115234.1:0-17476 GCA_010110895.2 Picea sitchensis
CTTAACATTGTATTGGAAATTTATGATAAGGAAGTTTTTGCTGGGTTTTCTTCCCCTAGAGGGTTTCCCAGGATAAATGTTGTGTCTCTTGTGAATGTGTATTTCTCAGTGATCTTGCTCTTATGTTGCTCTTATCTATTGAAAAGCAAAGAACTATAATAATGGCATAAACATTAACAAACCGCGTGTTGAATATTTCCAGCTTTGTGTTGATGTTGTTGTGATTCCAGCTTTGTGCTGAATATTTCCAGTTTCATGCTGATGTTGTTGTGATGTCAACCCCGTGCTGAATATTTTCAACTTCATGTTGATGTTGTTGTGATGCCAGCCTCGTGCTGAAGGTTTCCAGCTTCGTGTTGATCTTGTTGTGATGCCAGCCTCGTGCCAAAGATTTCCATCTTTGTGTTGATGTTGTTGTGATGCCAACTTCATGTTGATGTTATTGAGATGTCAACTTCTTGCTGAAGATTTCCAGCCTAGTGTTGATGTTGATGATGCTCCAGGCTTCATGTTTTGATGTTGTTGTTGTTGATGTTGTATCAGCCTTGTGTTGTTATTGATGATAATGATGTATTAGTGTTATACTAATCCATGTTGATGCAGATGATGATGATGATGATGGCATTCCAGCTCCCTCCTGTGGATTATGATATTGATGATGAGAAAAACTTCCGATGATTTATAGATATGTCAGTCAGTGTTCCAGATGTTGTTGATATTTCTAACCTCTCTCTCTCATAATGATGTTGTAGAATACCCTTGTTGTTAAGGGGGAGTGTTGAAATATTGTAACTGCAAAGAGTATTCTATTTATTATTGAGTTATTATTCATTAGATAAATCCCCTTTTTTGGATTGATCATGTCGGGCATTGTAATTGACCAAATCCCCTTTTGTGGATTGGTCAAACCATAAATATATTGTAAAAATTAAGAAGTCGTCCCCCAGGATAATTAAAGTGGTTTTAACCACTAAGAAGACAAGTCATCCCTACCCAGTGAAGAGACACCTTTTCAGTGCCTGCCAGTTTGTATAAATAAAGGAAGTGAAAGCCTCATTATCTCACTCACTCATTCACTCATCCAATGCGCAAGTTTGGTAGCTGCAGTTGGGAGAAGAAGGAAGAGAGAGGCGCATTGCTCAATGTTGGATATTCTCTAGTGTTTTGGTTTATTGTCTTGGCATTGTATTGGCTATCTATATTAAGAATGATTTTGCTGGGTTTTCTCCCCCATGAGTGTTTCCCAGGATAAATGTTGTGTATCTTGTGATTGTGTTTCTCTCAGTGATACTATCTATGCTATGGTTATCTAGTAAATTGAAAAGAAACCTAATAATAGCTTAAACCTTAACAAAACTAATTCATTGTCTCATTCTCCTTTTTCTTTATCTGATTGAATTGAGCTACAAGCATTCCATTGTCCTTTTTTTGTTTCCCACCTACACTTAAATGACTTGGAAAAATATTCATAGGATGTGATGTGATTATACAGAAGTCCTCTGAACCATATGAGAGTTTCTTTAGTCAGGAATGAAGCTAGTAGCCTCATGCTCAACTTCTGCATTATCCATGTCCCAGCCTATGGTGTAGAGATGAGCTTCAACAATCACTACATTGTTTCCTCGGAACTTTGGGAACCACTTGTTTGACTCTTTTTGCATTGCGTTGGGGTATCCAGGGATGGTGGCCATGTTAAGGGGTTTGTAGAGGTCATTTTCCCAAGGGTGAGTCATTGGAGAAAAGGGAAGGGTACCATGGAAAAGGGTTTTGACAATAGGAGACTTGAGGGGAGGCCTTCTTCAGTAGACCTTAGAAGTTTTGAACCTCCCTGGGGAAAAGACTTAGAAGAGGAATGGCTCTGGGAGGGTGGAGTCACTAGATGAGTTTCAAGAAGTGTTCATCAAAAGTGAAAAGGGAACGTTCCTTATGTGGAGTCGTCAGGAAAGCTAGGGAAAAGGATTTGGGGTAGCTTTCCAAAGTGTCATTAGGGATCAGAAGAGGATTCAAAATCCTCCCGGGCAATAGTGTCAAGTTACTAAGTGTGGAAAAGGGATCAGGAGAGGTCTTGGTGGTAGCCAAAGGTTTCCAAGAAGTAGTAGACCTTGCAAATGCTCATTGCACCTGCCCAAGACACAAAGAAAATGAAGATACAAACCCAAGTATATGATGGACAAAAAAGTTAAGCTTGTTGTCCCTAATTGCAACAGATAGTAGCAGAGTATATATCAAAAATGAAAATGATAATGAATGATGTAGACAAGTTGTTGAAAGTCTAGTTGAAAGAGAAAGAGATAAACTAGAAACAACTAGATCAATTCAAGTAAGATAGCATTAGACTTTAGAAATGAAACAAGGTTGTTACAAAAGATATTTGAAGAAATATTTTGCAACCTTATGGCTGTAACAAACAAGTTATTACAGCAAGAAGATCAACCACTAAAACTTCCCCAAAGTCTACCACAAAATGCGTTAGGCCTAGTAGTTTATGTGGGCAAACTTTAGGCAACTTTCAATGGTTGATTCAAGAGTTATTTGAGAAGTTTGATTAGTGATTTTGCATCCCTAATGGTTGTAGATGAAGATTTATAACAACGGGAAGAATTACTTGAGAAAAGATGATACCCTAGTGGCTTAACCAAGATTGTAAGGAAAAGAATTAAATCCAACTTAGACAACCTTCAAATCATAAAATTTCAAGTTAACCAATGCAATATTTTATTTCTCCAGTGAAAATATACTAGTTCCTTTAGCTATTGGGTTATGGAGTCAAGTAAATAAAGAGCTAAACAATGTTATCTCATTGGGGGTGTAAGCCCTCTTACTCCCCAAGGAAAGCAAATGTTAATCTAGGAGATACTAGAAGGGTGTAAACCAATTAAGTTCTCCTAGTAAAACCTTATTCAACAAATAACTTATAGACAAAATGATAGATAAATGGTGGGGTTGTAAATCCTTATACTCCCCAAGAAATCTAGCAAATCAAACTTGTGACTAAGCAATGAAGCATTAACAAGATAAATCTTTACCTATCTCAAGAAATGACAAGATAAACCTCTCCTTACCAAGATAAATCCACCACACATGCCAAAGAAAAACTCCAAGAAGGGTAACGCACTACTTCTTCCACTAATAGCATAAAGAAACCAAGACAAGAGCACAAGAGAGAAGAGGTTACCCAAGGAAGGCACAAATTTTAACCAAGTACTTCTCACAATGGGAGAGTTATGTTATGAAAATAGATACACATGATCTCTATTTATACAAAATGTATATAACATAGTTTGCCCACTTAATTAGGGTAAAACATAAGACAAGGGGTCAACAACCCTTATCTTACCCCTTTACACAAACAATAATATTTAATTTTCACTTATGCACATTAGAAACCCTAAAACAAGATGGCATCACCCCTTTAGGGGATGTTTTGACACTTTTAGCAAGTCATTGGAGAAGAAAATGGAGGTCGTTGGGGTTCCTAGAGCCTCCTCATGTCCTAGAGTCAATCCATGTCTCCTCCAGTCAAATCATGCCAAGTGTCATGTGCAATACCTCCATCACCACAAACCCTAGCCCTATGTGGCATCAAGCCTCAAGAAGTGGTGTTTTTCCTTTCCTAGGCAAGTCGTTTGACATATGAGGACTAGATTATGTCTTCCAAGGTGTCTTCTAGGCCTCCAAAGGAAATTCATCATGATTCGACATGCAGTCCCTTGGCATCCAACTTGTGGGATTCTAGCCCCATGGAAGCCCAAGCTAGGCGTGTTCCTCCAAAACTTTTCACCAAACAAGGTCCTGCAAAACAAATAATCATGCCCTCTAAGGATCTAAAGTCAAAATATCATGGCAAGTGAAAACCACATCTAATAAACAAGGAACCTAAACATGTGCATCAAAATTACCTCATCAAATTAAAAAAATGCTCCAAGACCCTATACAATTGACCAAGTTTAGGTATGGGAGAGGTGTCATAAAAGTCCTATTGGGTAGACCAAAACCCTCAAGTAGGGGATGCTCCCTAAAGATGCCCCTTCAAGGTCATGTAGTGGATGATGAGGTGGATAAGGGTTTAGAATTCATAGGTCAATGAGATTCATGACATGCAAGAGCTTGTATTGTCTCATTTATGAGTGCCTTTGTAGGGGTTGTGGTGCACCTTCTTCCTTAATGTAACCTTTTACCAAGACCATTTATTGTCATTTGTTAATTCATTAATGATCCAAACACATGAGTACTCCCCATAGTGAATAGATTAGCTTGGGGAGCAGTAACACAGTGTCACTTGAAAGAGGAGGTCCAGAAAGTGCCATAGGGGTAACCATGCAAAGCGTTGTAACGCACTTGTGTCGGTCTTGCATTCAAGCGGGATATTTATTATGTGTTTGATATTGTGTAGGTCTTCAATTATTTTCAGAGATGCAATTCATCGTTCTCAAGACCTGTCTAGGAGAGAATTAGAATTTTTTTATTTCAGGCTCTTATCTTTTTCCAACAACCATCCCCCTGGGCCTTTAGAGGCTAGCCCCTTCTTCCCATGAAATGAGGTACATGCCTTTCTTGGGTCACTAAAGTCAAAGGTCCTAGAAGAGGGCGATATGATGGGAGTGTAATGAGCGCAAAGTGGTAAGTATGGTCGAGAACGGGACGATGATCTCTCAAGTGACCCCCAATTGTAACCCTTCCCCAAAAGTTGGCCACTTACTAGGAAATCTATGACACTCACCAAGGTGAAACATGGTCAAAAGCATAATATCCAAGAAAGGGTTCTATAATCAAAAGCATCTCAAATAAAAAATATTAGGGTGATTACCTACCACAATCCTTGACTTGTACCACATGGAGCAAGACTCGTCTTCCTTCCATAAGCTAGCTGGTGTGGTGGATGCCTTAACAATGGATCCAAATTGTGGTGATAGAGCGAGCCTCCATGTATGCAAGTGGAAACTGCTAGTCATGTGGTCTCTCAGCACTCCATATCTACAACTTGAGGGCCTCGAGACATCATCTCCTTAGTTATCCCACAAAATGGGGATAACATCTATCCTCGACAATGATGCCAAAATGTTATCGCACAAGTTGAAGGTTGGGAAAAGCCTGACCCAACCACCAAATGGTGACAACTTTGAGAACACCTACCCACTATCACCTTAGGTAGGTATTCCCGTCACTTTAAAGATGATAGAATCACCTCAAGGGGGAATCTCGGTGACCCTAGGGGGAAATGAGATGGAAAATGTGATGTATGAATGAATTCCCCTAAAGGTCAAGTTACTAAGTGTGGAAAAGGGCTTGGGAGAGGTCTTGGTGGTAGCCAAAGGTTGCCAAGAAATAGTAGACTTTGCAAATGTTAATTGTACATGCCCGAGACACAAAGAAAAGAAAGATACAAGCCCGAGTATATGATGGACAAGCAAGTTAAGTTTTTTTTCCCTAATTGTAGAAATTAGTAGAAGTATATAAACAATGAAAATGATAATGAATGTTGCAAACAAGTTGTTAAAAGTCCAGTTGAAAGAGCAAGAGATGAACTCAAGTTAGATAGCATTAGACTTTAGCAATGAAACGAGGTTGTTACAAAAGATAATTGCAAAAATATGTTGCATCCTTATGGCTATAGCAAACAAGTTATTACAGCAAGAATATCAGCCACTAAAACTTCCCCAAAAGTCTACCAAAAATGTGTTAGGCCTAATAGTTTATGTGAGCAAACTTTAGGCAACTTCCAGTGGTTGATTCAAGAGTTATCTGAGAAGTTTGATTAGGGTTTATGCAGCCCTAATGGTTGTAGATAAAGTTTTACAACAACAACAATAATCACTTGAGGAAAGATGATGCCCTAGTGGCTCAATAAGGGTTATAATCCAAAGAAATGAATCCAACTTAAACAACCTTCACATCGTAAAATTTCATGTTAACCAATGCAATATTTTATTTCTCCAATGAAATTGTACTAGTGCCTTTAGCTATTGGGTTATGGAGTCAAGTAAATAAAGAGCTAAACTATGCTATCTCTTTGGGGTTGTAAACCCTCTTACTCCCCAACGAAAGAAAATGCTAATCTAGGAAATACTAGGAAGGTGTAAACCCTTTTACTTCTCCTAGTAAAACCTTATGCAACAAATAATTTCCAGAAAAAATGATAGATAATGGTGGGGTTGTAAATCCTTATATTCCCCAATAAATCTATAAAATCAAACTTGTGACTAAGCAATGAAGTATCAACAAGATAAACCTTTACCTACTCAAGAGATGACTAGATAAACTTCCTCTTCCCAAGATAAATACACCACACATGCCAAAGAAAAGCTCCAAGAAGGATAGCACGCTACTTCTTCCAGCAATAGCATAAAGAAACCAAGATAAAAGAGCACAAGAGAGAGAAGGTTACCAAAGGAGGGCGCAAATTTCAGCCAAGTACTTCTCACAACGGGAGAGGTATGTTATGAAAAGAGATTCACATGATCTCTATTTCTATTTATATAAAATGTCTATAACATAGTTTGTCCACTTAATTAGGGTAAAACATAAGATAAGGGGTCAACAACCCTTATCTTACCCCTTTACACAAATAATAATATTTAAATTTCACTTTTTCACATTAGAATCCCTAAAACAAGATGAATGTCACCCCTTTAGGGGACATTTTGACACTTTGAGCAAGTCATTGGAGAAGAAAATGGAGGTCATTGGGGACCCTAGAGCCTCCTCCTCATGTGCTAGGTTCAATCCATGTCTCCTTCGGTCAAATCATCCCAAGTGTCAATGCGCAATACCTCCATCACCACAAACCCTATCCCTAGGTGATGTCAAGCTTCAAGAAGTGATGTTTTTCCCCTCCTAGGCAAGTCATTCAGCATGTGAGGGCTAGGTTATGTCTTCCAAGGTGTCTTCTAGGCATCCAAAGGCAAGTCATCATGATCCATCATGCGACCCTTTGGCATGCAACCTATCGGATTCAAGCCCCATGGAAGCCCAAGCTAGGCTTGTTCCTCCAAAATTGTCCACCAAACAAGGTCCTGCAAAATAAATAGGCACACCCTCCAAGGATATCAAGTCAAAATATCATGGCAAGTGAAAACCACATCTAATAAACAAGGCACCTAAACATATGTATCAAAACTACCTAATCAAATTAAACAAATGATCCAAGACCCTATACAATTGACCAAGTTTAGGTATGGGATGGGTGTCATAAAAGTCCTATTGGGTAGACCAAAACCCTCAAGTAGGGGATGCCCCTTCGAGGTCATGTAGTGGATGATGAGGTGGATAGGGGTTTAGACTTCATAGGTCAATGAGTTTCATGACATGCAAGGGCTTGTACTATCTCATTTATGGGTGCCTTTGTAGGGGTGTGTTGCACCTTCTTCCTCAATGCAACCTTTTTCCAAGCTCGTTTATTGTCATTTGTTAATTCATTAATGATCCAAACACATATGCACTATGAATAGTGAATCAACTAGCTTGAGGGGCAGTAACATAGTGTCACTTGAAAGAAGAGGTCCACAAAGTGCCATAGAGTTAACCATGTAAAGTGTGGTAACGCACTTGTGTTATTCTTGCATTCAAGCAGGATATTTATTATGTGTTTGATATTATGTAGGCCTTCAATTCTTTTGAGAGAAGCAATTCATCATTCTTAAGACTTGTCTGGGCGAGAATCTAGAAGGTTTGTATTTCAAGCTCTTATATTTTTCCAGCAACCATCCCCCTGGGCCTTCAAACCATTGTTCCCATGCAATGAGGTACATGCCCTTCTTGGGTCACTAATGTCAAAGGGCCTAGAAGAGGACGATATGATGGGAGTATAATGAGAGTAAAGTGGCAAGTATGGTCGGGAATGGGACGATGATCTCTCAAGAGACCCCCAGTTGCAACCCTTCCCCAAAATTTGGCCACTTACTAGGAAATCTATGACACTCACCAAGGTGAAAACAGGGTCAAAAGCACAATGTCCAAGCATACGTTCTATAATCAAAAGCAACTCAAATACAACATGTTTAAATGCCTCAAATATTAGGGTGATTACCTGCCACAATACCTGACTTGTACTGCATGGAGCAAGACCCATCTTCCTTCCAGGAGCTAGCTGGTGTGGTGGATGCGCTGAAAATGGATCCAAACTGTGTTGATAGAGCGGGCCTCCATGTGTGCAAGTGGACACTGGTAGTCATGTGGTCTCTCGACACTCCATATCTACAACCCGAGGGCCTCAAGACATCATATCCTTAGTTGTCCCACAAAATGGGGATAACAAACCTTATAGAAACAAATTCATCATCTCCAGCATCATCATTTCTTCAGAACATCTTCAGATTTAGCATCATCAATTTTGGTTATCAAGAATTTCATAGCAGTACAATCAGCTACACAACAAAATCAAAAGTGATAAATTATTTTGCAGAAAGATGAATATGTCTTGACAAACCCTTTTGCTACAATGCACTACCTCACACATGTTATGGCATTGACAATTGCTATCTTCTCTCTTATATCTAAACCCTAGTAAAGTCTTCTTAAAAATCCCTACTTTGATGCCCTTCAACATCTTTTAGGGAGCTCTTTTCTCATGCTTCTTGGAGGATCATTAGCGTTTTTTCTGATACTATCTGAATATCTTCTTATATCAGCAACCTATGCAATGACCTTTACGATAGAGGGCATAGTCAAGGAAGTTGTGACTACAGTGTTGCAAAGTTGACATAATTTAATTGTTGGGGCTTTCTCTTTGTGATGCTTGTCGCTATCATCTCTGGATTTCGATGGACATTTACTCATCAGTCCATATCCAGCTTCCAAAGAAATTAGTTTGGGCTACACGTAAAAGTAACCAGGAGGTAACGACTCTTTAAAACTATCTTGCATTTGAAACCCTAAAATTGTGCAAAGAATCCTCGACCTGTTTATGAAACCCGTGCCAAAATAGAGGCTTTTTTTTCGGTGGAAATTGCGTGCAAACGAAGAAAAATGTTGAAAATACACCACATGGGTTTTGTGGGGGATGAGACCATTTGGGTTCTGCTTGAAAGGTTTCCCAAAATTCTGAAGGATCTAGGAGATACGCAAGATTCCTTGAAATGGTATTTTCCATCATTTTAGTTGCGAACGGTTTGTGAAATTTGTGCTCTATTTTGAGATCCATGAGAAATGGATCTATGAAAGAAAACCTTCAACAACATCTGGTCAATGTTCCAAGAAATTAGGCATCAGATTCATATGAAAACTATTTTCAATAAATTATCAAAACACAAGTCCTTAAGTGGAGCCAAAAAGGCATCAACATTCATTACCGACATCAGTTGATTAGAACGAGTTATAAAGTTGGCAATATGAAGGCTCCAATGAGTTGTGATTATGTCAAAGACTATGAGTTCGTTGTGATTTTTATGCATTCTTCTAGCCAAACTTTGATTTCCTTAAACAAATTGTTCCACATTTCAAGGATAATCCTAAACTCAGTTTGGTCCAGGCTCAATGGCATTTTGTAAATAGAGATGAAAATTTGTTAACACAACTGCAGAACATCAATCTTTCTTTCCATTTTGATGTAGAGAAGCAGGTGAATGGGGTCTTTCTCTTTTTTTGGGGTTCAATCGGACAATTGGTGTTTGGCGAATAAAATCTCTTGAGGAATCTGGAGATTGGCTTGAAAGAACAATTGTTGAAGATATGGACATTGTTGTGTGTGCCCATCTGAAAGGGTGGAAATTTATTTGATGACATGGTCCCTTGTGAAGCTCCAGAGAATTATGAAGCCTACAGGAAGCAGTAACACCAATGGCATTCTAGTCCTATGCATTTTTTTCGACTCTTCTAGATACAATTACTTCCAAGATATCTATTGGCAAGAAAGAAAACCTCATTTTGTTATTCTTCCTTTTGAGAAAGTTGATTCTTCCATTTTATTCTTTTACATTGCTTTGTATTATTCTTTCAATGATCATGTTTGTACCAGAGGAAAAGCTACCTATCTATGTGATATGTTATATCCCTACAGTGATGACATTTTTTAATATGTTTCCAACCTCAGGTGCTTATGAATGGATTGTGACAAAGAAGACAAGTAGAGATTCTAAACAAGATTTGGTAGTTGTTAGGATATTTAGACACTTAGGAGTTAGTTAAGATCTACTTGGTCTAATGTGTTGTTAGGTAAAAGTGTGTTTCTTAGTGTGTGTCTTTAGTATGCATTTATAGTTAGGAAATCTAATGGTCACGATATGTTTCTGACATAGAGTGATCTGACCGTTCATATTCTCTTCGATCTTAACGACCATTGATATGTGGCTTAACACCCTATTGGTCCATGATCTCTATTTAAAGAGCATGGAGGGTCATTTGTCGATGATTAATTGTGAGAAACTATATTGCAAAATCTCTCTGTAATCTTTTTTTTTTGCATTACTAAACTTCAAGTGGACGCATTGGTTGGGGCCATGGATGTTTCCCTGTAGGGATTTTACCACGTCAAAACATCGGTGTGTTGATCTTTGATCTGGTTGTGTGATTGGTTACTGAAGGTGTTCATACTATGTTGGAATACAAGTGTTGTTGAACAGTAGTTGTGGTAGAAAGAGAATATAATACTCTAAGCCAACCACTTCATCGTGGGGTTTCTAAAATTGGTTTCGATGTGTTGAGTAAATTGAGCAAGCAACCCTCCACACCTCGAATCAAAAATATTAACCATTGTATAGAAAGGAGATGGATTTAGCTTTCCTACTCCTCACTACATCAACCAAAAGTTTGTTATCAACCCAAGGCATTCATTTATACTATTTCAGGGCCTGTCATTGTTACTTTATTTGTCCATGGTTGATTGGTTCGTTTCGATTCTCACTATCCTCTTTTGTATAAGTGGAGTTGAGGGAATGCATATTTGTTCAGTGGTTTTACTGTCTAGGTTATTTAGTCGCTTTGCTAACATGACAATAAAGGTTCCAATCGTGGGGGAGGCCTCAGTCATGTCTACGATAGTTTTGCCCTTTTGTATAGCTTTTTGTTGTTACTTGGGCTGCAAAACAACATGCTTCCTATGCCTGGATTTGTCAATATGTTCTAGACATATAATTGATGATTACCATTTTGCAAATAACCCAATTACCAAATATCAAGGTTGCGACAATTTTATTAAGCTATGCACTTGACTATGATATTTTTTGGGTCTTCATATCACCTCTTATTTTCCATGAGAGTGTTATGATTGTGGTTGTACATGGCCATAAATTTAGTGATGAAAGCAATCTCATGCTCTTATGAGTCCCTCGTATTCTCAATCTTTGGGGTGGCTATATATGATTGGCTTTCAAGACATCCTCTTACCTGGGTTACTTGTTACTTTTGTAGTGAAGGCCAACCAACATTGCTTTATGTTGTTCCATGTACATTGGGTCTTATCCTAATTTTGGCATCACTGTGACGAAAATTCAAAGATTTATGGGTTTATGAAGAGCATGATGGTCCAAAATCTCAAGATGAAATACAAAAAACATGATGTCAGTATTGGCTATATCTTAACTTGGTCACACTAAGCTTATAGCACGTTGCCTTTTCCAAATCCAAAACATGCATAATGTAGGCAGTGCTAAAGCATCTTTTGGTTCTTCAACACACAAGATTTTAATTAGGCTTATTTCAACTTGTGCAAGCAACTCTGCTTTATCCAGGAGCTAGGAATTACTTGAAATAGGGATCTCTGGCATCCTTAGAGACATTCTAGCATTTTTTTATTGCTTATATAGGACTACAACCAAATGGCCTTCATCGTGCTGCTACAAAATTGTTGCAAACATTCATGAAAGATACTCATTCCCCAACTTCACATGCATGAGGACATGCAAGGTTTTGAGTGTGGGGGGGGGGAAGGGGGTCGGGGTGGAGATGTCCTTTCCATTCAACGTTCATAGCAACATAACAAAATCATATTCCTTGATTCACCATATTATTTTACATGAAAATCATTTTTTTCCAAAATTTCAATGTCTTTTTGTAGCTACAAAAAGGTTGTTACAACCAGATTTTCATTCTTGGGAAGACCTTTGCACCACATTTGCAAGAAGATGATGTTGAATTAAAAAGTTTTAACACATGGGTTTTGTGCCCCATGCAGCAAATTAAGACGCGTACGAAATTTCCATAAAGTGCATAATGAGGGATCTACAGGTATGTTTTTGAAGCAGATTTTCATATAATTCCAAGATTTCCTGTAGCATCCTATTTCAAGGGAAATTTTTGCACGTCATTTGTAAATAAATGAAGTTGAACCGAGAAATTATGAGACATGGGTTTTGTGCCCCATACAACAAATTGAGTACAACACAGATGGAATTTGCAGAAAAAACGTGATAAGGAATGCGCAAACATGTTTTCAAACTGATTTTATAAAAATTATCAAAACTTTTGTAAGCAGTGGCAACCATCTTTCTGTAGTTGATTTGTAGTTTTGAATGGTTGCACGCATCCCAAGACTAGATTGCATCTTGGAGATAATTTCAAATCAGTACGAGATGCTCATCCACTTATCAGCCATGATTTTCAACATTTTTCAATTTTCAAGTTTTCAAGCATGAATAAAGATCAAATTTTCAGAATTTATGTAGCAACAGTGCAATAATAGTCAGCGGATTCAAATTCGTCTCCAGCATCAACATCAATTATCTTCTTCATCGACAACACTCTTTAGACCTTCAAGTTCAGATCAACATCATCAACAAACTTATCCATCAACAACACACTAGAGTCATATCAACACACATTAGAAGAGCTAGAGTTCAGCATTTGTCTCTTAGATAATCATCCACCAGGAGAAGGTAAAGTTGGGTAAACAATTTCTATTTCTAGATAGTCATCTAACTAGGAATTCATGCACATGGAATTCTTGAATCCTTTCGTATTTTACATTCCTTCATCTCCTTACACTTCATTTATTTACACTTTACATTTCATATTTCATTATCTACCCATCATCATCCATCTCCTTGTGGCATCGATGACTTTGAAAAATCCAAGTGTAAAACAAATTCCTTTCACTTAGGTCTTGTATCATATATGACAGATTGTGTAGTAAAACATCATTTAAATCTTCTTGTCTCATATCTGAAATATATTGCTAAGAACAGGAAAATCTCATTACCACAATCTGATTCAATTAGAATGCAGGTTCTTATATCTTGTTCATACTTGCCTTGCCAAAGAAAAAATAATCCTATCATGCAGAGAGATTGAACACCATATATACCCAGACACTACCGCCTATGAATCTTTGATTGCATAAACACATGCAATGATTTGAGTGTGGGGGATATGTTGGACCTCAAAAATAACACATTTTACGATGTCATTTAGTCATTTTTCATTTACTTTACCCTTTCATCATCATTCCCTTCATCACTCATATTTTTGCATTTGCCCATTTCTACCCTATATGAGCTTCATATGACATACTTACACTAAAATGGTTGATTTCCCATGTTTTGATGATTACTAAGGGTAGATATTGTGATTTCCTAACTTGTGAAATTCTACAGTCGTTGACAATTTTGCAAGTGTTGGCAATTCTGCAGCTAATTGGCAATTCAAGTAGTCAAAACTTTCCACATCATTTATGAACAGATGAAGAGGAATCTCAAAAATGTAAAATATGGGTTTTGTGCAGAATGGGGTCACTTAGGTGTCTACAGAGGAAAATCCACAAAAAATGCAAAACAAGGGGCATATGGTTGAGATTTTCAAAACTGGTCAAATCTTGTAACTAGCCTATAATTTTGTGGTTTGGCCAAGATTCAATCCATATCCACGAATTTGGGCACATGGATATCATGGAATATGATGTTATTACCCTATTCAAACTATCTTAGATCAAATCCAAGATTTGGTGGTGAATAGATCCACATGTTTAGGATCTAAGATTTGTTAATTGCATATCCACTAGTTTAGGATCTAATCTCATCTTTTTGTATCTCCTTTTCTTTTTGTGAAGGAGAAGTTATATGTGTAAATATGAAAGGATGTCATGCATCTTGGGGAGTTAAGGAGTTAGAGTTGAATGAGAGGTTAGAGCATATAGTTCCATATTGAAGAGAATGATCCTTGTAATCATTTTGATGCCAGAATAAAGAGCTTGGTGTTGCATATCAAGAGTTCTTTACTGTAGTCATTCTTGAAAGTATATGCTAAGAGAGGCAGGCTCCCCTCTCTCTAGTATATGATGCCCAAATAGTTTCCTTTTGTTGTGTGGTGTTATTTCATTTTGTTGTTCATTTCAATTATTGTTCATTTATTTACGCTCTTTCAATTCCTGCAAGTGTGGTTTCCGTACATAGTTAGGCATTGAATGCTGAGTTTCTTTAGTGATCACAAAACCAGTTGATGTTCTTTCTTGTCAACCAAACGAATGTGGTTAATTGTTGAAATATAAGTCCAATGACCTCAGTTGAATTATGTAGTCTTTCATTTCTGCAAGTGTGATCGGCCGAGTGTGGTGTGCATCACAGATCTGAATGTTTGTTATCCTTGTGAATCCAAGAGATAATTGAAAAGCCATAGGAATCAACCTTCAACATAAGATCATCTGATTTTAATTCTTTGTCTTGACATTTTTTATTCAGCTTGCTTAACTTAGAGTTATTTTCCTACTCCTGCATATATTTTGTTAGCATATCACAAGCTTACGAGCTCCCTGGATGATAATTTAAAGTAAAGCAATTTAAGCAATTGAATTGCCCGACAATATCTATTGAGGTGGCAGTGATAGGTGTCATTGGTTGTGTCACATGTTTGTTGTTTAGGTTGGGCTTTTCCCTAACTACAAATCGTGTGATAACAACTACTAAGGAAGAAGATGGAATAATCAACAATATTCATGGAACATGGCATCATAGAAACATTGCTCCATTGGTTATTATCGAAGATAAAAAACTAGAACAAATTGGAGATGTCTCAACAACACATGGAGTCAAAGAATTGAATTTGGATGGATGGATCATCATCAGTGGCTATGAGAGAGTGGGAATATAAGGAAATCATATTACCTGGTTTCACCACATGTAAAAACCTTCACTACAAATCTTTGAGGACAAAGATTTTTGAACGAGGGTATTATGATATGACCCCAAGGGGGGCATATATGGGGGTAAATGCATATGTAAAGGGGGTCAACCTGATAAAGGGCCCACGTGTGCAATGAGTGGATATAGGTATATATAAAAGTCAATATAGTCACTATAGATATATGAACATGTGATTGGATATATGAATGTATTGGGGTATTTGGAGAAGATTCTTCACATTGTGCGCACCCTTACCTAGGATGTCATTATCCTAATCGACATGATGAGTAACTCGTTGGGTGCACACAATGCGGGAAGTTGATGTTGAATTTTAATGATTGTTATGCTCAAGCATGAGGTTTATTTCATTTAGCATGTACTTGAACCATAAACAAATGCAGCAACACCATACACAAGTGTTGCAATAACCAAGATCACAAGAAGAATAACCATGCATAAGAACACAAGAAGTATCCTTGGGAAACCCTTCTCAAACAAGGGAAAAACCCAACAATCCTTTGTTATATTCTCAAGAGATGATCCCCCACACCATAAGCCCTAGATGCACACAAGAGGGTGCTCTACAACCTTAAAACTAGCGCCCAAGAGAGGCGAGCACTTCAGTCGTACAAGTAGGTTTGAAATACTGAGAAGACAAGTGAGAGTGTGTAATCCTCAATGGGGATTCACCTCTATTTATTACAAGACTTGACACATCAACAGGTGTGTCTATTGGCACAATAGGGCCGACTTCAATAACTCAATAATATAATTAATCATTACACAATATTAATTATCTTTCACATATGGTGGAACCGACTTGTACCCTTTACATCAAAAATTAGGGTTACAAGTAAATCTTACTCTCAGACAATATAGCAAGGATCTCACACATCCTCTAGTGCTCAGCCACTAGGGACACATCCACCTGTGCTCAGCCATAGGGATGTCATACTCAACAGATCTCTCAACTAAGTCCACAAGAGAACCATATGGAGTACCATCTCAAGCCAACTCAACTAAGTCCATAGGAGTACAAGGCAGAAGACCATCTCAAGCTGACTCAACTCAGTCTAGAGGAGTACAAAGCAAGAGACCACACGTCATCACAACTCAGTCCATAGAGTGATGCACACCCAACACTTGGGCTTCCTCACACAGATGTCTCAACTCAGTCCAGAGGAGAACGATCTGGAGGATGTCTCATGAAGCTGCAATCCACAACACTCCCTCTCAGTTAGGGAGGCATTCTCCACCAGGCCAAGTCTCTCATGGAAGTACTCAAACTTCGTCCTGGCAAGCGGTTTGGTGAAGAAATCTGCAACATGCTCATGTGTAGAAAGGTATTGCACGTGTACTACTTTCCTCTGCACCATATCTCTAATATAATGGTATTTGGTCTCAATGTGTTTCGATTTATCGTGAAACACAGGATTCTCTGAGAGCTTCACACAACTCTGGTTATTGCAATGGATAACGGTGGAATCCATCTCATGACCAAATAAATCTGCAAGGAGCTTGCGAAGGCACATTGCTTCGCAAACTGCCACACATAACGCTATGTACTCTGCTTCTGCGGTACTCAAAGCCACAGAGCTTTGTTTCCCATTGCACCAGGAAACCATGGCAGATCCCAAAGTAAAACAACAACCGGATGTGCTCTTCCGGTCCACTGCACTCCCTGCACAATCTACATTGGCATATCCCTGCAATCTCATGTCTACATCAGAGGCATATCTCAGGCCATATCCAACTGTGCCTCATAGATATCTCAACACATGCTTTGCTTCTATCCAGTGAGTCTGTCTAGGATGACTCATAAACTGATTGAGTACATTCATTGCATAACATATATTAGGTCTGGTGTTAACCATATACATCAATGATCCAATCAACTGTCGGTAAAGATGTGGATCAATCTCGCCTGAATCAGTAGAAGCGTCGTTCATTTTCTTCAGATCCATCACCATCGGTGTAGGCATGGATTTGCAATCTGTCATACCAAATTTCTTCAATATCTCCACTGTATATTTCCTTGACTCAGGAAAATCTCATTAATCCTCTACCATACTTCTAGTCCTAAGAAGTAGTACATCATACCCAGGTCCTTCATCTCGGATTCAGAAGTCAATGAATGCTTACATTCAGCAATAAGACTCTCTGAACCGGTGAGGGATAAATCATCAACATATAGGACCAAAATCAGGCACTCGTCACCAACAATATGATAGTATAGGTTTGGATCAACAACACTCTTGTTGAAGCCTAAACTCATCAGAAATCCATCCATTTTCTCATACCAAGCACGAGGTGCATGTTTTAGTCCATACAGGGCTTTCTTCAACCTGCACACATGAGACTTATGCTCATGTATCACAAATCCATCTGGATGCTCGATGTAAACCTCTTCCTCAATCTCACCATTGAGAAAG
>SNQJ01S0115234.1:17486-27918 GCA_010110895.2 Picea sitchensis
TTTTTTTTTTGTTTTTTTTCTTCGGGTCCCTTTTGTTTCTTATCGAGAGGCCTTTTATTGCCTTCTCGGGGATCCCTGGGCGAAGCATCTCTAGGTTTATTTCCTATGGCTTTTATCTTTTACCAGTTGATTTTACCCCCTGGACCTTTAGCCCCTTCTTCCCACAAGACGAAGTGTAACCCCCTCAAGTAGGTCATCCTAATGCCCGGACTAGGGGAATGGGATGGATGTATGGGAGATAAGATGTAAATTGATAGTATGGTGGGAGCAGACGATGGCTCTTCAAATCCCCCCTGGTGGCTAACCAAAACCCATGAATACAAGCTTGCTAGGTCACCCCATTAATCTCCCAAACAATGGTCAAGTGGGTTAGTGTAAGATCCAAGCAGTTATCAGAAATGTAAGGAACCTGATGCATATATAAGAAAGTTATAATGATCAAACATAACACATACCATTATACATGGACCAATTACCTCATGGAGCAAGAGTCTTCTCTGATGCAAGTCCAAGCTGATGGTGATGGAAGTTGATGTTGCTGACAGGACAAATATGACGAAGAAGAAGAAGGATGGGCCTTCCAGGGCTATGCTCAGGTCGATCTTGCTCTCGGTACTCCATGTCTGGGACCTATGGGCCTCGAGACATGATCTCCTAGTTATCCCTAGAGATCGGGGATAACAGTCTCCAACCCATGGATGTTGCTAGGGAAATGATTGTACGGATGGAAGTGTATTGAGATACTGGAGCAAATGTCTCCTCAGAATCAATTCCCTCCACCTGAGAGAATCCTCTAGCCACAAATCTCACTTTGTACTTGTCAAAACTTCCATCAGCGACATGCTTGATCTTATACATCCACTTGGAAGTCACCACAGACTTCCCTTTCAGTCTTGGAACAATATCCCACACATCATTCTTCATGATGGACTCATACTCTTTTGTCATGGCATCTTGCCAAACCTGCTGACATGTTGCTTCTCCATGACAAGAAGGCTCAGTATCAATGATGTGGCGCATGGCTGAAATGTAGCTTGAAAATCTCTGGGGTCTCTTGCTCTCTTGGAATGTACCTCGAGGAGTTGCATGTCCCTCTACCTCCTGCAGGGTCTATTGAACCCAGGCAAGTCTTTTATGGCCTATTGCAATGTCTCTGGGAACATCAACTTGAGCTACTGGATCAACTGGATCAATTGGATCAATTATTGTCTCCCTCTGAACTACTGAAGGGGGAGAAAGTATTGTCTCGCTGTCAATCTCCATTTGAGATTCTCTGGATCTTCGAAATGCTATCTCTTCCTCAAAGATCACATCTCTACTCACCTCAATTTGTCTCTGACCAGGAATGTAGATCTGGTATGCCTTTGAAGATTAAATGTACCCCACAAATGTACCCTTTCTGCCTAAAGGGTGTAGCCTAGACCTCTTCTCCTTGGGTATATGAAAGTATATTGGACACCCAAATATCCCGAAGTGTCCAACCTCAGGTTTCACTCCAGTGAAAATTTTTTCAGGAGTCGTGTTCTTCAAAATTTGATGAGGAGTCTTGTTCTGAACATACATTGTTGTCATGGATGCTTCTTCCCACATAATCATAGGTAGATTCTGATCGTGTATCATTGCTTTGGTTTCCTCAATGATGGTTCTTTTCTTCCTCTCTGAAGCCCCATTTCGTTGAGGGATATAAGGAACGGTGTACTCCCTCTCAATCCCTGCCTCAATACAGAAATCACTGGAATCCCTAAAGGTGTACTCTCCTCCATTATCTGATCTCAGCACCTTGATCCTCCTCCCAGTCAAGTTCTCAACCTGAGTTTTAAACTCTTGAAATCTCGCAAGGACTCCATCCTTGGTCTTCAAGAAGTAAATCCATGTCTTCCAAGAGTGATCATCGATGAAGAGAACATAGTACAAATATTCGCTCAAGGAAGCAACAGTCATGGGTCCACACACATCTGAATGTATCAAGTCTAAGACCCCCTTGGATCTGTTGTCATTGCTCAAGAAGGACCCCTTGACAATTTTCCAAGTGCACAACCTTTGCAAACACCATCATGTTGAACATGTATCTCTGGAAGGCATGTTACCATCTTCCCCAGAGCGAGAAGGGATATATAATGGATATGAGCAAGTCTCATATGCCATAGCTCACTCAAACTGATAGTATCATGTAACAGGGCCTAGACTGGTCGGACAGTCAATATGTATAAGTTGTTTTCTCGAACACCAATCACTCAAGCATAATTCATATGTGAGTTCTTGTGCCATGCAAGAAATTTTCCTTCAGAGAAGGTAACCTTGTAGCCTTTATCCTCTAAGGCAGAAACAGAGACAAGGTTCCTTTTCATCCCAGGTACATATAGTACCTCACTCAACTGAAGGTGTATGTCAGAATCTAGTTGGAATGTAGAAGTTCCAACCCCTTTCACAGTATATCTAGCATTGTCTCCAAGTACAACATGTAGACTGGACTCTTTCTCAACAAGGTCTGTCAAATTATCTTTATATCCGGTCATGTGCCTGGAGGCACCATTGTCAATTTACCAAATATCACTATCAGTAGGAATCGTCACTATCAGTAGGAATCGTACCTGAGAGTGTTGATATGAAGAAGAAGGCTTCATATTTTATGTCTTCATCTCTCTAATGTGGCTCTGGATCAACATAAACAGTGGAGGCAAGTTGTCTTCCTTTCTTCCTGGTAGGACAATCTCTCGCAATGTGTCCATACTTGTCACATCTGAAACACTGAATCTTTGATTTGTCTTTTTTGTGTTCATGACCTGAAGTTGATGAAGTCTTCTTGTCTTTCAATGCTTTGTTGAAACTTCTTCTATTTATTCTTTTTCCTTTCTTTGTATGAAAAGCAAGAGCATGATTGTCATCATGAGGGGAGTCTTGCACTCCTCTGAATATAAGTATGGTTTCCTCTTGGGTGCAGTCTGTCCATAGACGATCAAAACTTGGTAGATCTACTCTACCACTGATACTTTGAAGAAATGGTTCCCAATATCTTGAAAGAGCATTGAGAGTAGTCAAGACAAGTTCTCTATCTGATATGGTTTCTTCAATGGCACCTAGTTGATCTCTGATCTCTAAAATCTTCATGAAGAAGGTAGCAACGAGGTCATCTTTCGTCATCTTGATATGTTGAAGCTGGTTCTTTAATGTAAGAGCTCTGAGGGTGTCGGTACTCTCAAACATATTCTTCAATGCATCATACATCTCTTAAGTTATCTTTAGGTTAGAAATACAAGGTAGTAGATGGTCTCTCACTGAATAGATGATTATCTTCCTTGCTTTGACATCATCTCCCTTCCATTCTTCCTTCTCTTCATCGGTAGTTGTTTCTACTAGAGTCTTTTGTATCACACTCAATAGGTCATCCTCTTTCAAGGTAATCTGCAGTCTTGACTTCCAAGAATTGAAGTTGTTTGACTCATCAAGTCTATCTTCCCCCAACGTTTTGTTCCTCATGGTTTGCAGATTCTTCCACAAACCCTTAGCAACTAGGCTACGAAACCTAACGGCAAAGCTAGGCTAGCAACCTTAGGTTGCGTTGGACTTATGACTGCCAACAATAACCCTTGAAAGTCTGAAGAACACTGGTAAGCTTGAAAAATCCTTCAATGAGATGCAAAAACCCTAAAACCGATATTTCTACAGAAACCCTAGAAACCCTAGGGCCAAAAATAAAAAGTTCTTTGATTTGCAATCTGAGAGTCTCTGGAGATGCACGGAAGGAGGTCGTACACTCCTATGACAAAATTAGCCCCAAAGTTTCAGTGGAAGGTGTTGAAACAAGCAAAAAAGGAGAGGGTCGTACCTTTTTTTGGAAACCCTAGAGGGTCGTACTTGTCTAGAACTGGGAGGTGACGACTGGCTTGAAAACTTGTGCAATGGTTCTTCAAGAACTCTGCTCTGAAACCATGTTGAATTTTAATGATTGTTAGGCTCAAGAATGAGGTTTATTTCATTTAGCATGACCTTGAACCATAAACAAATGCAGCAACACCACACACAAGTGTTGCAATAACCAAAATCTGATCCATGTGGATATCGGTGGCCACTCACCGCTTCCAACTGGCTCAAAACAATTTTTTGATAATTTTGGCAATTTACTATTTTTAGCAGTTTTAACTTCTGGGGCCATTTTGAGGGCCTAAATGAAGGTTTTTCGGGATCGAGCTTCTCAATGATAGTTGAAGGCATGATTGAGCCCCCAAAATGAATCTCCTCAGCGATACCTTTTCAACGGGCTATCATACACCTAAAACGGAGATCGTATGCAAAAGTTACGACCCCGGGAAATTGATGTACTAACTTACCCAAATGAGGCCCACATGACTTTTGGCGCTTCATCTCCTAGGGTTAGGTTTTTGGATGTCTAGGGTTTTGGGCATTCCTGTTTATTGTAGAAAGGCTTTTAGAGCCTCATTGTAATCATCTTCTTGTGAATGAGCACAGTTGTCACATCTCCTCTCAAAGATAAGCCGCCACCTTTCCAGCAAGCTTGTTTCCGCTGCATTTTACAGTTTCAGCTTATTTCCTTATTAAATAGAAAACTGGTTTTATTGTATCTCTGTTATTTTTTGTTAAGCACCTGATTAATAATATGTAGTCATTTCGTTCTTCTCATAAAATCTGGATCAATATCACAAGAAGAATAACCATGCACAAGAGCAAAAGAAGTATCCTGGGAAAACCCTTCTCAAACAAGGGAAAAACCCAACAATCATTTGTTATATTCTCAAGAGAAGATCCCCTGCACCATAAACCCTAGATGCACACAAGAGGGTGCTCTACAACCTTGAAACTAGCGCCCAAGAGAGGTGCACACTTCAGTTGTACAACTAGGTCTGAAATAATGAGAAGACAAGTGAGAGTGTGTAATCATCAATGGGGATTCACCTCTATTTATACAAGACTTGACACAACAATATGTTAGAGTTTAAGCTATTATTAGGTTTCTTTTCAATTCACTAGATAACCATAGCATAGATAGGATCACTGAGAAATACACAATCACAAGAGACACACCATTTATCCTCGGAAACCCTCATGGGGGAGAAAACCCAGCAAAAACTTCATTAATATAGATAGCCAAGAGAATGCCAAGAGAATGAACCAAACAATACAGAAAGTCCTCTCCCAAGTATGTGCCTCTCTCTCTCTTCCTTCTTCTCCAATTACAGCTCCAAACTTGCGCTCTGATGAACAAGTGAGTGAGTGAACAAATGAGGTGCTAACCTCCTTTATTTATACAATCTGGCAGGTGCTAAAAGGACGTGTCTTTTCACTGGCAGGTCCGACTTCTCCTTCTGGGTGGTTAAAACCACTTTAATTAATTATGGCGGCCGACTTCTCATTATGCATATTACAATTAGGGTTTGACCAATCCGCAAAAGGGGATTTGGTCATTTACAATGCCCAAAATGATCAATCCACAAAAGGGGATTGATCTAATGAATAATGCATCAATAATAAAATAGAATACTCTTTACAGTTACAATATTTCAACACTCCCCCTTAACAAGAAGGTTATTCTACAACATCATCAGGAGAGAGAAAGAGAGGGCAGCATCATCAACAACATATTGGAACATTCACTGGCATATCTATAAATCATCAAAAGTTTTTCTCATCATCATTGTTCACAGCATGGAGCTAGAGTAGCATCATCATCCTCATCGGCATGAGGCTAAAGTAACATCATCATCATCTTTAGCGTGAGGCTAAAGTAACATCAACATCATCTTTAGTGTGAGGCTAAAGTAATATCATCATCTTCTTTAGCATGAGGCTAAAGTAACATCATCATCTTCAACATGAGGCTAAAGATGAAATAACATCATCATCATCATCATCATCTTCAGCAAGAAGCTAAAGTGGCATCATCATCTTCATCTGCATCAACATGGATTAGTATAACACTCATACATCATCATCACTAATAACAGCAATATCACAGCACAAAGGCTGGAGCAGCATCAACAACAACAACATCACAGCACAAAGGCTGGAGCATCATCAACATCAGCACTAGGCTGAGAGTCTTCAGCACGAGGCTTGCATCACAGCACGAAGTTGGCTACACAATATCACCAACACGAAGTTGGCATCCACAGCACGAGGCTGGCAACACAACATCATCAGCACGAAGTTGACATCACAGTGTGAGGCTGGCGACACATCATCAACACGAAGCTGGCATCACAGCGCAAGGCTGGAAACACATCATCAACATGAAGATGGCATCACAACACGAGGCTGACAACACATCATCACCGCATGAAGTTGGCATCACAGTACGAGACTGGCAACACAATATCATCAGCATGAAGCTGGCATCACAGCACGAGGTTGGCAACACATCATCACAGCACGAGGCTGGCACACATCATCACAGTACGAGGTTGGAACACATCATCATAGCACAAGGTTGGCACATCATTAGCACAAGGTTGGCATCACAGCACTAGGCTGGCACATCATTAGCACGAGGTTGGCATCACAGCACTAGGCTGGCACATCATCAGCACGAGGTTGGCATCACAGCACTAGGTTGGCACATCATCATCATGGGGCTGGCATCACAACACTACTCCCCCTTTCGAGGGAGGTCCTTTCGGACTACACCAAGCTTATCTCGAAAGTGCTCAAACTTTACACGAGATAAAGGCTTGGTCAACACATCAGCAACATGTTCATCCGTGCTAACATACTGGAGCTTTATGGCTCCTCTCTGCAACATATCACGAATGAAGAGATATGGGATCTCTATGTGCTTCGACTCATCATGGAACGCAAGGTTCTCCATCATATTTATACAACTCTGGTTATCACATAGGATCATGGTGGCTTCCATCTCCAAATCAAATAGATCTGTCAACAACATCTGAAGCCATACGGCGTCACAACTGGTGGAACATGCAACAATGTATTCTGTTTTTGCTGTGCTCGGAGCAATGTTGAATTGCTCCCTACTCTTCCATGAAGTCATGGTTGACCTCAGACTGTAACAACATCCTAAAGTGCTCTTTCTATCAGAAGCACTTCTAGCTCAATCTAAATCAGTGTAACCACTCAGTATGAAGTCATGATCTCTAGTATAATAGAGACCAAAATCCAACGTACCCTTAAGGTATCTCATCATATATTTTGCAGCAACAATGTGAACACATCTGGTTTCTACCTGATACTGACTCAAGGCAAAACATATATCTAGCCTGGTATTCATCAGATACATCACTGAACCAATAATCTGTCTGTACATAATAGCATCAACCAATTCTGACGAGGTATCTACCAGGAGCTTCAACTTTGTTTCCATGGGTGTGTACATGGATTTACATTTCAACATGTCAAACCTCTTCATTTTAACTACATCCTTCCCTTGGTTAAGGAAGATCTTCTATGTGCTCTACCAAACTTCAAGACCTAATAGATAATGCATTTGGGTCTTCCATCAAACTCTGCAGTGAGCTTCTTCTGTAATCTGTGATGAAGTTTTCTTCATCTTGTTAAGAATACATCATCTACATATAGTAGTAACATCATTGGCTCATCATTCATAACCTTGAGATAGAGGTTAGAATCAACTTTACTCTTGGTAAAGTCCAAGCTCTTCAGAAAACTGTCAATTTTGCTATATCAAGCTCTAGAAGCTTGCTTCAACTTGTACAAATTCGTCTTCAACCTGCAAACCTAAGTCTTTCTATCTTCAATCTTCAAACCAAATTTTTCACATTACATTGTACCAATCTGGTACACTTGCTCAACTGCAACTCAATCTGCACAATCATGCGCTAGCTCTATGTGCTTTCTGCAAAGCACTATCTGTCTCACTGCATGAGAGTATGTCCTCTCCTTTTTTCTACAACTATTCCTTCTGGAACTGGGACTCTGCACCTGCAGCTGCTCTGAGGTTGAGAATGATTGTTTCATCCTCACTATGGATGCTAAAATCTGAGAGAAACTCCTCTTATTCTATCACAGCAACAACTTCATCTGAAACTGAGAGTGGCTCAATAACTGATATTGAAGCTAGCTCTTCTTCTTTTCATGGAGGTAACTTTATCTTTCATTGTAGTCATGTATCCATAACCCAACTAATGTAATGCAACAATCACCACTCAATTTGAAATATGGGGATTGCTCCCCCTGCATCTCATACTATATATGAATCGTGGTTGTTTTGGTTGTCTTTATAAATACTGGAACTATTTCTTCAATAAGTGGCTCATCATAGTCTTCTCCTTTTTGTTGGGAGAATCCTTTGCACACACATTAGGCTTTGTACATCTGCAACATGCTTGATCTAAATAGATCAATCTTAGAAGTCAATACTGACTTCTCTTCTAGTCTCACGGAAGAATCCATATCCTAGTTTTTTCACTGGCTTCCTTCTTTGTCATTGAAACAAGGGAATCTTCCAAGAGATTTCATATCTCCTAGGAGTCTTTGAAGTTACGATCTAGTCTTCTCATGGTATCTGTCTCCCAGTCCTGGAAGTTGTCTCTTTATCTGATCCTTTCTGAGATCAAGCTTATCCTTGATTTCTTCTGAGTCTACAAGGACTTCATCATCTCTTACAGGGTATACTTGGTGTTGAATACCAAGTCTAAATATTAGAGACTGAGTCAGGCTTCAAATGAGTTATGCTTCCCGTCAAGGTGGCTTCATTAACCTTTGAACAATCTTGCTATGAGATCTTGTTTTGATGTTCGATCATCTTTGGATCCTTCTGCTCCTTACAATCAATCTTCGTATGAGATACTCTAAATCTCAAAAGATAACTTCTTCTTCATCTTCTTTGGTACATGAATGTATATGGCTATGTACATAGTCTGTTTCATGTCTCATATAATATGTTGCCTTCTGCAACCTTCACTATAGCTTCCTCAGGGTTATTACCTGTGACCTAAAACAAGGTCACCAAAACAACAAGCAATAATGATACTCTTTTGATAATAAAACAATAACACAAATAATCGTCACAGTAGCTCCTTTAGAGATTTCATTTGTGCCCTGTTTGGAACAAGGATCAAAAGAAAGAAATATAATAAGAAATGAGATCAACACTCTTCTAGTGTTGTGAGCAAACATTCCTTCATGGTAACCTGGAATCAACACAAGAATTTTTTCCTAGAGGAGATGTTAGTTGTATCTATTATATTAACCATTTATCTCAATATGCCCACATGCTACCAAGTATAATACTCTTCAAAGGCTACTACCTCAACTATAGTGTTTACTTGTAATAGGGTAGTTATCAACTTGTTTACTTGTGCAGCTTTGAATGTTATCAACTTAATTAATCAAACTTGGAACCTGGAGTCTTGTCCTCAAGAATGAGTGTGTTGTTTTTCTTCCAAGTCTCCTTTACTCAAGATGACAAGTGTTTTTTTCAACTTGTCTTTTGTACTAGGACAATATGTTATCTTGACATAAGGTTGGGTTAGAGAATAAACTCTATAATCTCCATCTAATACCTTGACTTTAATTTTGACCAAAGGTTAGTATGATGGTCATAGCTTCAACATGCAACCAAGATCAAAATAATGTCATAACAAACAAATGCATATCTGAATAATCAAACCTGGGTTGCATTATTCCTCTGAATGTGTTGGATCTTGAGATCCTTCTGGATCTATGGCAAGAGATCCCTTCTCCCGCAAATACCTTTTAAAGCTCAACAATTTAAACATATGTGAGTACATACCTCTGATAGCATTTGCAGGTAGTGGCACCATCTGGTAGCAGCGGTAATAATTACCAACTCTTAAAAACTTCAAGGGTGATTGCAACTGGTACTACAACTGATACGTTAACTGATACTACAACTGATTCTGGAACTGCCACTGCAACTTAAGGTTTTATGAGGAAACCCTAATTTTTCAAACTTCAAATTTTGAATTTCTAATCCAGGGGCTAGATGCGTTGAGCTGAGACGAGTAAGCTAGTACAGTCAGATTTCTGAAAATCCAAATTTTGCCCCCTCAAACTTGATCAACGAATTTTTGGACTGGTGCTTCTGGGTTTTTGGTACTTCTAGTACCAGTAAAAACTAAGGTTTCACTTTCCGAGAGTTCTATCCATTGAAAAGGTGCGATGAAGGTGCCAAAGAGTTCCTTGGGCTAGGGCACACTTTTTTAGATATCTTTTGGGCTGAAAATCTTCTTCAATAAAAAGCCCTAATTTTCATGCACGGCAACAGTGACGTTTTTCTTCTTCTTGTGAAAGATGTTATTTTCAGCTTAGCTCTGATACCATGTTAGAGTTTAATATATTATTAGGTTTCTTTTCAATTCACTAGATAACCATAGCATAGATAGGATCACTGAGAAATACACAATCACAAGAGACAAATCATTTATCCTGGGAAACCCTCATGGGGGAGAAAACCCAGCAAAAACTTCCTTAATATAGA
>SNQJ01S0115234.1:27968-45563 GCA_010110895.2 Picea sitchensis
ATGGGGGCCGACTTCTCATTATGCATATTACAATTAGTGTTTGACCAATCCGCAAAAGGGGATTTGGTCATTTACAATGCCCGACATGATCACTCCACAAAAGGGGATTGATCTAATGAATAATACATCAATAATAAAATAGAATACTCTTTGCAGTTACAATATTTCAACACAATAGGTGTGTCTATTGGCACAATAGGGTCGACCTCAATAACTCAATAATATAATTAATCATTACACAATATTAATTATCTTTCACATGTGGTGGGGATGACTTGTATCATTTACATCACAAATTAGGGTTACAAGAAAATCTTACTCTCAAACAATATAGCAAGGATCTCACATGTCCTCTAGTGCTCAACCACTAGGAACACATCCACTTGTGCTCAGCCACAGGGACGTCATACTCAGCAGATCTCTCAACTGAGTCCACAGGAGAACCATCTGGAGTACCATCTCAAGCCAACTCAACTAAGGCAGGAGACCATCTCAAGTTGACTCAACTCAGTCCAGAGGAGTACAAAGTAAGAGACCACACGTCATCACAACTCAGTCCAGAGTCTGACGCACACCCTTCACATGGGCACACCTAACACTTGGGCTTCCTCACACAAATGTCTCAACTCAGTCCAGAGGAGAACACTCTGGAGGATGTCTCATGAAGTTGTAATCAACAACAGTCGATTGCTTGATAAGTGTGGAATGTATGTAGGAGGATGAGGAGGACTAGGTACTTGGAGGGAACTTAGCCCTAGGAGAGTGGGACCATGCAATGTACACCTTGAAGGTTAGACACTTGAATTGAGAAAACTTGGGTTGAGAATCATACTTCATTGAGTTGGATTGCAGACCCAAGCACATATGTTGAGGAGAAGCGTTCGAGCACAGTAATCATATTGGCGCACATGAGAGGAGCATGGGGAACATGAGAGAACATGTGGCATACAATTAGAGGAGGAATGCATTGCATGAGGACACTTGGAAACCATCGTGGAAAAGAAGTGTTGGACTAGTATCTTGTTGGAGACAACACCATCTTGGAGGAGGGGTGTTCCCTAAGAGAATCATGCTTAAAGAGTGTTTCATCTTGGGGCTTGGATATACCCTAGTATGACATTTGTACATCATTATATAGTAGAGCGCTCCATACAGGGTTTCCTTGTTGGTTACTTGTATGGACATAATCATTGTTTTATGTTGGCCTCCCTCACCTATTGTATATAGAAAGGGAGGAGAGATATTTTGTGAATATATATATCTTTGTATTGTCTTAAAGAGGTCTTGTAGGGAGAAAGATGCTGGGGTTTGTGATGTAAACCCTAAGAGAAGACAAGAAGAAGAGAGAGACACCTTAGATTTTCTTGAAGAGTTTCCCTTGTGAAATGTTAGGGTTTTCTTTTGTGAGGCGTTAGAGTTTGTGCCATGCAAGTAAACCTTAGAGAAGAACATGATACTAGAGGAAGTGATGGTTTTCCTTGTAGAGCTAACACCTTGGATGATATTGCAATGATGTTCTTGTGTGATGCATGGAGGCCAAGGTAAGATCATGGAGAGCCTAGAATTAGAAAAAAATTGAGGGCGCTCCATACAGGGTTTCCTTGTTGGTTACTTGTATGGACATAATCATTGTTTTATGTTGGCCTCCCTCAACTATTCTACATAAAGGAAGGAAAGAACATTTTTCATTGCTCACTATTGATGTACTCTTTTCCTATCTTTGAAGGGTCTTAGAGAAGTCTTATAGGGAGCAAGATGCTAGGGTTTGTGATGTAAACCCTAAGAGAAGACAAGAAGAAGAGAGAGACACCTTAGATTTTCTTGAAGAGTTTCCCTTGTGAAATGTTAGGGTTTCAGGAGGCTGCTAGAGTTTGTGCCACAAGTAAACCTAGAGAAGAACATGATACTAGAGGAAGTGATGGTTTTCCTTGTAGAGCTAACACCTTGGATGATATTGCAATGATGTTCTTGTGTGATGCATGGAGGCCAAGGTAAGATCATGGAGAGCCTAGAATTAGAAAAAAATTGAGGTAAAAAATAGGCCTCAAAACAAAAATTGCTATCAACATCAACTTTAAAAGAACCAATAGTATTTAAGATGATGATGTCAACCATAAGGGTAAATAGTTTTGGAGGGGAAAAAAAATACATTTTTTAATCTTATTTTTAACTTATCTCCTATGGGTTTACTCAAATTTCATGTAGACAGCATTGGATGCATAATTAAATTCTACATCAAACAAGTACCCACACTACATACTTTTAATAGACCCATAGTGAGATTAATTAGGAATGCATGAAAAAACATGTTTCTTGAAACATAGACACCCCTTCATGTTGACTCTTAATCCCCTCAGCTACACTTAACCCAAGACATGATTCCCATCCCTTGGGGGTTTTTGAGGGTACCTTGGGGATTTTTTAGGGTGCTAAATTGATTTATGCATTCAAAAACATGATTTGAATACTATAAAATTGTGATTTCTCTAACAATAACGTTGTCGAATTCCTGTGATAGTGACCAGAAAAAGTAAAAAACGTAAAACATTTAGACTACATACATCGTAATGGTTATGTTGGGAAAACCCTACTAGATTATAATCCAAGTTGAAGAGAGGAGTGGTTATGTTGGGCAAAAGTGTATTTGGCATTAAATTAGTTACTATGGTGATAGGCGGGCCGAAAGAACTAAGTTGTTGTGAGTGAGGTCATATGTTGGGTACGTAGTCATATTGAGCTACTTACTTTATGAGCTCAAGATAAAGGCATGGCACTAAGCTTTGGGAGATTAACAAGCAGGCCACGTAACTTTCCCAAAGATGAACAAACGTCCTCTTCACAAAAATTACATTGGCTTGATAATCACATACCCATTACTGATTGAGTAGGCATGCATTGCATACTAACACTATAAAGATTGTTCCTTTGTGATGTTGTGTTCCAAGTGAAGGAAGCCATGTGATATTGAAGGATAATTCAACTATTAAAAAAAAATGTTATGGTATGTACAAGAAACTACAAATTAGGCAGATGTCAGGCCAAAACCAAGCTTAAATAATGACGTCTCATTGTGAGGCATACCCTTAATGTTATGTCAAGATATTAATATTCCATTGTTATTCATAAGTGAGTTCCCACAAGATATATGTCTCAGCTTTGATATGCAAATCTAAGAGTGTCTCTTAGAATATTGGTTCAATGTGAAATAGAGACATGAAAAAACATATAAAACACTTGCGACAAATGATGGGCACTTGATATAGTGATGAGATTATAGCATGAACACGTAGTCGTTGTGCATGGTGGTCTTCCTTCTCTTTAATATTGCGAATATTCATTCTCATTTATCTTCTACACATAGAAGACCTGATACAAAGCCTATATGTTCCTATGGTCCAACAATTTGTTTGTGCTCAGAAGTCAACAGCATGCATAATCATTTGAATTTATAACCTCTGTTTTTCAGTGACACATTGAGTTGAAGTAATCCTTTTCATTAATGGAATTATAGCAAAATGTTTTTATAAGGAAAATATAAAATGGAGCTACTATATATTGATATATTTGTAATGAGTTTCAGATGTAGCCAGCCATAAGCCTTTTTCAGAGCTAAAACAAAGCAGAATGGAAAATAGAACAGAGCAAAAGAGAGCATCGCAGCAGAATTGATGGGAGAATCGATGAATTCATTTATATTTCTCTGGTATATGCATGTACTTCATTTCCCGAGACTCTTCAACCATCTTCCAATGTTCGTGTTCAGTTGACAGCTTTTTACAATTAAATTAAAGTAAAACCTTCTCTGCATATTTGTGAGCTCTAAATACCTACCTATGATTGAAGCATAATAAATGAAGAGCAACATGTTTAGAATCAAAACACAGTCCACCAGAAATTTCCTCCGAAAAATTGGAATCTTTGAATTTAGTAGAATTAGCTCATGCTAAAGAAGTAAACATGGTAAATTCCTATCATTTGAATCCTGTGAGATCTGAGCCACTCTAAATATTTAGATTGATTTAATTTGCATGGGAATTATATATGTTCTGGTTTTCTTGACTGCTTGAAAGAAGCAGAACAACGTAACTTCTGCATTTTAGTTGACAAAGGCTTAGAAAAATGCAACAACCAAGCCTGTCAATGTCCAAGAACTTAATCCGAACTTCCAACCTCTTGGTGTTTGACATGCTTAGCATCTGCCGGATTTGTTTTTTTACCTTCAGCACGAGGGGAATCCAACACCTTGTCTTCAAAGTTTTCAGGTTCAACTTTACTTTGTTGGAGTCCTATATGTCTGGCCAGATCTATCCATTGCTGTGAAGATCACAGTAGAAACTGAGTATTTGCCTTTTGAATAATATTCTCTGTATTTCATATCTACGACTTGAAAGCAAAATGCCATTGATTAACGTGGAGAGAACAAGAAAACAAAAAAATAATGAAGAAAACAAACAAGGCTTTATTTTGAAAGAATATTTTCCTGCTAGCTAACATCCGGGGTAAATCAAAAACATATGTCAATCTTTTGTCACACTTGGCAGCAAGTTTGGATGTTGTGAGCTCTCAACTTGAAGAGAAAATCATATTGAATTCATAGTATTAGATCAATGGACTGAAAAGGATTTTATGACGAGCACCTCGAGCTCAGGCTTTTACCCCAGTTGGAGCCTCCATCTTGCATTTCAACATTTTGGCAGGAAGGGCATCTAAAGCCTGAGAAAGGATTCAAATGATGGCAGAAACAGAAACTTAAAAAGTGTTGATATCATGGACAGGTCTCCCATATTCTCTCTAGTCTACAACAACACATGAGCTCAGGGCACCACCTGATATGTGCACAGGTGAACAGCAACAAGAAAACTGGTACAAGCAAAGTGCAAGAAGAGAAATTGTTGAATTGTACACCCTATACACTATATTTTGTTAGATATATATGTGAGTCTAAGTTGCATTGAAGCAGAAACGGAAATGGATACAGAGATGGGGAGAGAAATGGGATTATGAGTGAGCAACATACATCATATATGTTTCCAATATCCATAGGGGGACTGGATGTAATCTTGGGAATGCAATGGCTCCAAAGATTGGGCACATTTGCTATTAACCTAAACAAACTCTTCATTAGGTTCAAGTTGTAGAAATTTAATGACAAAATCAGCATGCACTATATTCTGTCATACACTTAGCAACCTAGAGATAACTGTCATTTATGAACTCTGAAATGTATAAACCCACATTCAGAAAATATTATAAGCAGAAATACACATTGCCAAACACTTTTGCAGCGGAATAAACACAATGAACAGTAATCAAACATCCATGAAATACTCAGAAATTTAGGCAACCAGCCAAGGAAAACCCCAATGTGGGAATCCCAAAGAGAGAGAGAGAGATTTTATTAGCTTCAGGAAAGTATATCAGCAGCAAAATACAATTTCCAGAAAGAAAAAAACTCACTTACAACACCCAAAACAGTCCCCAATTTTCTGCCTAGAGAATCATGCCAAAACCGTACTTCTGTATGGCCTCCCTTCACTGTACAGCACCTCGTAATGTGTGCCCACAGTCAGTTGTACGGACAGAACTGTATGGCCTCTTTAGCAGAAAGAAACACTCCAATCAATCTCAAATTTCATGTCCACAAACAGCCTTGAAAACCATGTCCTCTTCTTTGCTGTACAGACTGTACAGATCCATACAGTACGGCCTCCAACAGCAGCAAATAACTCAGCAACTTCACACAGAAAATCACCTTGGGAAATGTGCCCAATCTCCCTTGGAAAATGCACCCAGCTTGCTGCTCTTTCCTCTCCTCCTCAAAGCTCTCTCGGAAATCTCTCAATCTCTTCATCTCTTGTCTTGTACACTACCCAATGCATTCTCTTATAATTCGAAGGTGACCTTTCACCTTCCAAGTGTCTTTTCACCTTCCCCATCCCTAAATCAAAAGGCCAAGATCTAATCTTTCCTTTACATGATCAAGGCACATGATTCATTCCCTCCAAAATAAATCAATTAAAATATTGAAGTACAATTTCACTTTATAACATAAGTGCACTTTATGAAATAAAGTCACTTTAATATTAGAGGGTACACTTAATAAAAAGTCACTTTAATAAAAGAACCACTTTATTACAACTTTATAAAAACCCTTTACAAAGTCAAGTGCCTAGTAGTGTAAATATAAAGCTACTTCCGTATACAAGACAAAACATGCGGAGTACCTCCTGAGCTATAAAAGCTAACACAAGTTAGTACATAAGAAATACTAACTCAATTGGTCTGTTACCTCCAAAATATGCACTTCAAAAGATAAGTCCAATCATCAAGTACAAACCCTAGGGCAACTTGAGGATATCACCTATTGTCATCTCGGTGACCATCCTCACTTTAGGCTGGCTCTCCTCTAACACAAGTGGGAATCCTTAATAAAACTACAGATCTGTCCTTTAAAATTTAAAAGTTGAAATAATAACCAGATCTGCAGAATGATAATGTTTTAGTCCTCTAAGACATAAAGTGAAAAGCCAAGAAAGACCTAGTGCCTTGTCCTTGGGCTATGGAGTTTAGGGAACAAATGGAACTTGAAAGTGGATGAAGATGTGATAAAACCACTAAACAACAAGTATTACCAGTCAAGGAAAGACCTAATATATATGTAACAGCCACATGAAATGCTCAAAAAGGTTACAACAACACATCCATAAACTTTTCATAACCAGCTGCCACATAAGATATCAAATATGATATTAGAGTAAATGAGAAAGCCTTCTATTGAATGAACAACCCCTTAATACATCATAATTCAAATCTGATATCAAAGGAGGGGAGAGTTTTGAGACCACACTTCAGCCTCCTCTTCCAGCGAAGAACAGCCTACTATGATAAGAAAAAAAAGCCCTTTACACGAAGATATGGCAGCAATACATTAATGGCAACCTTATAAACACATGAAAACCGTGAGAAAAGAAGAAGATCAAAGCTCCAATTCATTAAGCCCTTCCTCCTTTTCCTACAAAAAAATATTGTACTTGGCCTCGTCTTGAACTTCTAGCTTTCAAATGAAAGAAAGCTCCTTTTATAGCTTCTCCCCTCAACAACTTTCCAATAAAATATCATAAAGAATACTCTAAAAGATAATAAGTCCATCTTTTCCTCCAAGAAATAATAATAAAATATCAATAAAAGTCTTGGAGTCTCCTTGGAGTAAGGTGCTCCTCATTGTGGGTGAAAAAATCCATTAAAGATGGCTGAAATAGGTCCACAAGGACACATGTCCTCTCATGCAGGGCACTACCCTCTAGGCAACCTCAACCTCATAAAGTATGAAAGAGAAACCTCTAGAGACTCCTTTACGAAGGCACTGTTAGCTCTTGAGGTTACTCCAAAACTGTTTACACCATGTTTGGGGGTTCTTCATGAAACTTGGAGTACATTGTGTACGATTAGCCCCTAGATGGTCCATGATGGATTTGCACATTGGAGGTAGATTATTGGTTTATTGACCTCAGTTGGATGCTTGCATGACATTCTTCCTTGGAGCATTGGAGAACTTTAGACAACTAGGTGACATTCTACATGTTGGCCACGTGAAAGAGGTTGCTTGCTTGGACAACACCCTACATTGGAGGAGTAACATTTGGCATTCAAAAAGGGGGCGTTGAGCCCTAGATAGTATGGGGTAACTTGGATGCTTGCATGGAGGCATGGAGTTGACTTGGGGATGCTTGAGTTGCAACAGTGTTCATGGAGGAAGAGTGGACCCAATGGAGCACATGGCTTAGGAGGAGTGTTGGAGTCATTGGAGGCTTGTACGAAGAGCATTGGACATATCTCATGTTGTGCCCTTACATTAGAGCCTTGCTTGTGTACAACATCACCTTGGAACTTAACATGTGTACCCTTGGAGTGTAGCACTCATGTATGAGCCTACATATTGATTTGTAGGTTGCTTCTAAAGGTTTAGGCCCACATATGTTTTGTTGGTCTTGTTGCCCCCTCACTTCTAGGGGTAACTAGAGGATATTTTTTCTCCATGATCCACATTATAGAAAACAGTTCCGATGATGACATTCAAGATTCTCCATAGACAATTGCTCATAGATGCCTTCCATTACATGCTCATCTCACTCACATCGGATGACATGGTGGACTACACACTATGGTACATTGTTTTGACATTTCATATCAAGTGATAATGTCAATGTTTTGGGCATGAAAATAGTGATCATGGGTTGAATTGGATAATGAATCATGATGCTTTGAATTTATACTTTTTTCCTTGTTTCACCTTGGTGGTCGTCATCATCTCCTAGTCAAGTGTTGTCACTCTTGGGAAAAGTTGTACTACTAGAGAGCCTTAATAGGGGTTACGTGTCCATATCCCTTACCATACATAACATATTCCATTTGTCCTTTCTTCGTTGTCCTTTCTTTTGGGTTGGTTGTTACATGTATCCCAAAAAGGTTTGTGCTTCATCATCCCATGAGAAGAAGGGGCTTGAATGCCCAAGGTTGATGCAACCTTATAAAAAAATTTAAAAAGTGATATAGAAAGAGAAAAAGCCCTAATTCAAAATGCAAGGAAAATAAACAAACAAGAAAAACAAAGTCTAAGAACCAAGAAAGAAAGTGAAACATGAGCTCTACCTCCTCACTAAGAAGCCATCGCCCCAAGTCCTATGCGATGAATGCATACCTAACAAAAGGAATTAGTAAATGAAAGTCAAAAGCCAAAAAAGGTTGAAGCAATAAAGAAAAAGGAAAACAAGGGTTTTGAAAGACACAGTGTCGAGGAAAGGGTACCTCATTACATAAGCTCTCCCTCTACAAAGGTGCTCATGAGGATGACTATCATACATGGCCTTACATGTCAATGACATCCACCCATGAACTAAACCCCAAAAAATTGCACATACCATTTCACATACTCCTTGATGGACTCCTTGGAACATGTTGACCACCTATTTCAACTAGGGGTCAACTCCATGTACCTGATGGTGCAACAAAGTTGAAGACTTTGTGGTTCTATAAGGCAATATTTGCCCCTGGCACGTCTTTTTGTAATTGGAATTTCTACTCCCCTGCATGGGATAATAATGTAATGGGTCAGCACAAATCATATTGTAGGTTAGTTGCCTAGGAATTTATCATTAGGGAAGTCCTTTCATTGAGTTTTTTTAATCCTCGGGTAATTTTTAATTACCCTTGGGCTTTTCCCTCATAATAATCCTCCAAAGTGGTGAAAGGCGTTCTAATGATCGAGCCTAATGGGTGACTAGGGTCTAGGAATATTGTAAATGACCATGCTAGACGTCTTCTAGAGTCTTGCAGAATTCCGTCGAGTCTAAGTAGTTTTTTTTAATTTATTAAAATTACCCAGTTAATGGTAATTTTAATTAAAATTGATGTAAAAATGTAAAAACTAGGTCCTAGGGGATTTTGATTGGGGTGTGAATACTCAAAAGAAATGGAATGAGACCCCCTATACACTTGAACCAAATTTCAGCTCAATTGGACAAGTTTTGCTAGGTCATTGTCCATGGGGAGTCCTAGTCAGTCTTGAGTCAGCAATTTAATTGTTTAATTTGGCTAAGTCAAAAATGCCAAAAATTGTAAAATAAGCAAAAAGGTTTGAGAAAGAGTGGGAGATGATTATTAAGCCATTTCCTAAGTTAGAAAAGCAATTTCCTAACTTGAACCAACCCCCCTTGCTTAGCCACAACCTCACATTGACCATCTCCCTAAGAAAGTTGCACCCCCCTTGGTGAGTAACTTGCTAAAGTAGAAAATTAAAGCAAGAACCTACCTAGGACCCTAAGTGCGCTCTCCCTAGTGCCTAACATCATTGTTGGGTAAGTCTACAGGTGTTCCCCCCTCTCACACCCTCAAACCCTAGATGACTAAAACCCTAAAAGTGCGCCATCCTTGAGATGATGATCTTTCTTGCATGAGTGACACTTGGAGCTCATCCAAGAGGGGTCTCTCTTGCCTCCTGGGTATAAAAGAATGCCTACCCCTCCCTCATTTGACATCTATTCTCAAAGTAAAGTTATTATTCCCAAATCTCTCCCACTCTTCTCTCTCAACCATTTGGCTCTTCTCTTTTCTAAAGCTTGTTGCAAGTATTTGCAGCAACCTTTCTTTCAATAATAGAAAATCTTTGGAGGATACATGTTGTGCAGTGGGAGTATTCTTGGTGCAAATCTTGATCTACATTGAGGTGAGCTTGTTTTGGTTTTGTTTATGTTTGGCTTACCAGGATGCACCTGTAATTTTGCAAAATATGGATAGGGGGAATGAAAAGAATAGACCATTTTATCTTTCGTTGCTCATGAATGATTATATTCTTCATAATTGTATGCTTGATTCTGGAGCAAGTTCAAATGTTATGACTAAGAAAGTAATGGAACAATTAAACTTGAGACTTGAGGATCTCAAGACCTTATCATAACATTTGTGCCATGGATAGAAAAACAATTAAGGTGCATGGTTTGATTAAGGGCTTACAAGTACACTTGGTTGCATTCCCAGACATCATGATAGAAATGGACATAGTTTTGATTGATGTACTTGATGCTTGGGGTATGTTGCTATCAAGAAAAATAGTTGCGGATATGGGTGGTAATTTACAAATGGATTTGACTTATGCCACCATTCCTACTCCAAATGGTTCCATGTTTAGATTAAACAGGGAGTTGGAAAGAAAGTACCATGTTGAAGATCCTAGGAATCCCACAAATAAGCTTGTGTGTCGTGAACTAGAGATGGGATGTTATGAGATAGAGTCTAATGCTATAGCATCTACCAAGATGGAACTTAAAGAGGAATCCCCAAATATTTGTAGTGTTTGGGACACCATGGATTCTTTTGATGGGATTTTTCTTGAAGAAGACTCAGATAAAATGCATAATGATATGACTCCTTCAGAATTAGAAACAGAGTTGGATTTATCAGTTGAAAATGTGTCATCAACTCACCAGTTATCAAAAGAATCAGTTAGATGTCAGGAAGAATTGGATGGAATTTTTGGGCCACTTCCTCCTTATGTTTTTGAAATTGGGGAAATCAAAGGGAGAATAAGTGAAGCAAGTCTTGTAGACGATCATAAGGATGATAATATGAAATATATCATCCCTATGAAAAGGTATGCCAAGCCTTTCAAGGAAAAATTGAGTTCAAAATCTTTTCACTTGGCACCTATGCAACTTCATCAAAATTGTTTTAAGGAGGATCATCCAAAGTGGCCGAGAACCAGAAACAAGGATTCACATGAGAACATCAAAAAACATGATAAAGTGTATCAGTCTTCTAGCAACTCATCTCAGCCAATTGGATGACATAAAATCAGGCATGCTAGTGAGAGGACTCCACCTTGAAGTAATTTTTCAACATGACCACTTGGTGTCCTAAGAGGGCACCCTTTGTAACATACTTCTAAACTTTCTCCTTTTCTTTGGTTTTGTATTATTTCATTTGATGTATATTTTCAGTGTATAATTGCGTTACTTATGTTATTCATTGTATCATAGTTTCATTTATGTAATTGTTGTTTATAGCATTTCAATTATTTATTTTATTGTTTTTATACATATTTATGTTGGATATTGGTGAGCAATCGGTTTTGTAGATTCTGAAATTTTCGTATGCTCTCCTTCAAAAAGATCGAACACACGTCCCCATGTAGAGCCAGATGTTGACCGCCCATTTCGACTAGCGGTCAACTCCATGTACCATGAAGCTATGTACATGATGGTGCAACAAAGTTGAAGACTTTCTGGTTCTACAAGGCAATTTTTGCCCCCGGCACGACCTTTTGTAATTGGAATTTTTGCTCCCCTACGTGGGATAATAATGTAATGGGTCAGCATGGATCATATTGTAGGTTAGTTGCCTAGGAATTTATTATTTGGGAAGTCCTTTCATCGAATGTTTTTTATCCTCGGGTAATTTTTAATTACCCTTGAGTTTTCCACTCGTAATAATCCTTCAAAGTGGTATAAGGCGTTCTAATGATCGCGCCCAATGGGTGACTAGGGTCTAGGAATATTGTAAATGACCATGCTAGACGTCTTCTAGAGTCTTGAGGAATTCCGTCGAGTCTAAGTAGTTTTTTTTAATTTTTTAAAACTACCCACTTAATGGTAATTTTAATTAAAATTGATGTAAAAATGTAAAAACTAGGTCCTAGGGGATTTTGATAGGGGTGTGAATACTCAAAAGAAATGGAATGAGACCCCCTACACCCTTGGACCAAGTTTCAGCTCAATTGGACAAGTTTTCTAGGTCATTGTCCATGAGGAGTCCTAATCAGTCTTGAGTCAGCAATTTAATTGCTTAATTTGGCTAAGTCAAAAATGCCAAAAATTGTAAAATAAGCAAAAAAGGTTTGAGAAAGAGTGGGAGATGATTCCTAAGCAATTTCCTAACTTGAACCAACCCCCCTTGCTTAGCCACAACCTCACATTGACCATCTCCCTAAGAAAGTTGCGCCCCCCTTGGTGAGTAACTTGCCCAAAGTAGAAAATTAAAGCAAGAACCTACCTAGGACCCTAAGTGTGCCCTCCCTAGTGCCTAACATCATTGTTGGGTAAGTCTAAAGGTGTTCCCCCCTCTGACACCCTCAAACCCTAGATGACTAAAACCCTAAAAGTGTGCCTTCCTTGAGATGACGATCTTTCTTGCATGAATGACACTTGGAGCTCATCCAAGAGGGGTCTCTCTTGCCTCCCAGGTATAAAAGAATGCCTACCCCTCCCTCATTTGACATCTATTCTCAGAGTAAAGTTATTATGCCCAAATCTCTCCCACTCTTCTTGTTGATATTATGGTAGTTGCGGGAGGTATTAAACCTCCACGTGTAACCCTGACAATAATAGAATATTTCGAGAAGCAAGAAGAAACCCTAAAGCATTGAACATAACCCTAAAAGACAAGTCGGCTAAAGAAAATAATTAATATTGAGTTTTTAACCTCCAGAAAGAGAAGTCAGCCCAGACAGCTAAGGAAGAGTAGTATAAATACAGGATGCCAGAGCTCATTTGGACACACGCAGCTCGCAACTCCAGAAATCTAGTGTGCACTGCAGAAATTTAGTAAGTGTGCAAGCCTGGAGAGTAGCTGCAGCAACTTGTATTTTCGATTTTAGGCTTGGACTTTCTCTTGGTTATGGTTTGGCCTTTCTACCTTGTGCACTAGCTCTGGAGAGAAGCACGCTATATTGATTGGCTATTAGGCCTAAGGTTTGCTTCCAGAATTATTCTCTGTCAAGATTAAGGTGCTCGGGGGTGGTTTCGGCCTATGGTTGGGTGACAATATTGCTATATTGTCTATGGTTAAACAAGCACACCTATTTTTCTAACAGGTTATGGGCCCACACTATCTTCAGACAGTTTAACCGCTGGAAAATAGATTGGGAGGATTTGCTCAGTTACAATTGCAGTTGCAGTCAAAGTTTTTGTTGCAACAACGAAACCCTAACCCTCTTGTTAAGGCACCTTAAGTGAAGAGATTGACCTAATTTTTGGATAGCCTAGTGTGCCCTAACCTAGCGCACCTCCTGGTACTCTTAGCAAGCTAAAATGTCAAGTTTGAGCTTTTGGCCAAAGTCAAAGGTTGACCAAGTCAAAGCAGTCATGACTTACTCTACGAAGTCAGAAAACAAGTTAGAAGGGGCTTCTAACTTCAGAGTATTGAAGACAACGATTGACCTCATCCTTGCCAAGAATAAAGTGCTGGATATCGTGAAAGGAAAGACCGTGGAACCACAGTTTGAAAAAGGATAAGAGAAGGAACCTTAGAACGTTGCAATTATGGAGAAGTTCAAGAACAATGACATCAATGTCATGAGTATCATAGTGGACTTTGTAAAAGACCACTTGATACCCTATATCTCTAATCTTGACTCATCTAAGAAGATGTACGATGCCCTAACTAATCTCTTCTCAGTCAGAAACATTGGACAAGTAATGAGTCTGAAGAATGAGCTTCGTGACATTAAAATGAATGATGATGAAAGCATAATATCATACTTTGTGAGAATCTCTCAGTTAAGAGATCAACCACAAGTTATTGAAGAAATCATTTCAAGGAACTAGTAAATATAGTACTCAATAGCCTTCCCAAGACATGGGATGCATTTGTCGCAAGCATTAACACAAGAAAGGAGTATCTCACATTTGAAGAACTTTGGACTTGTTATGCACAAGAAGAATCAAGGATTAGCACAAAAGAGAAATCCCAAAAGAAATACGATGATCAAGTCTTCACAGCAAAATTCAAGAATTTCAGGAATAAGAGGAAGTTTGGCTTAAGGAAGGAAACAGACGAAGCATCAGTTGTCGAAGAAAGGGAACCCTCAAAGAAGGCCAAGCAGGATAAAACAAACTTCTTCTTCTAAGTCAAGGTAACAATATTCTTCTAAGTCAAGGTAACAATATTCTTCAAAGTTCTTGTACATACCATGTTTACATAGTTTTTGTACATATCTTGCATATCTATTTCTTAGAAGATAAGATGTTCAAGTGAAACAATACCTATGGAAGAATAACAAAATAAGGATTGCTATCACGATAACTACAAGTCAAGAAATACACATGAAAAGATGAAGTACGTTGACAACCCTTGGTAACAATTCCTGTGGAAGCTATTATAAAAGTAAAAACTGCTAGATAAGCCGAAATCATAATCAAACTTGAAAGAGACCCATAAGAAGTCAAAACAGAAAGAAATCAGCAATCAAGAGGAAATTAGAAAAATACTTGTGACACTTTGCAGAAGGCAATAAGGATGCAAACGGAAGCGTGAACTCTCTTAGATGGAGGGAGCTGATTACAGAATTCCAAAAGAAGAGCATCCATTCATGCATAAAGCAAGGATTAGGAGGGAGCTAATCCTAAATGACATGATCCATTGAGGATTATGAAGCATATGTCCATGTTCCAATTGTAAGTAGCAGTCATGTTCAGTTTGACTCTAGAAGAAGTCTTCCTCGAAAAGAAGCCTTAAAGTATCCTCGGTTGTCCATCTACATCCATGATTCTATGATGAAAGGAAGAAGTTGGAATCTTCAAGGAATATAGAAGAACCCATGGACCCAAAAGCTAAAGAGAGACATGAGGAAGAACATGAAGATTCCAAGAAAGAAAGAAAAGCAAGAACAACCAGTTATTATACCGAGAATCACAAGACTACTAGTTTGGTTTGAAGCCACTAAGAAGCAATCAAGCAGAAGAAATGGAAGTTATGATAAAGAACAGTGTATGTAAGAAAATGTGAAAAAGACTTATGAATGGAAGCATTGCAAGATTCAGAGTTTCTTCCAGAAGGAGGGAGAAGGCTATGAGAACAACTTGTTCCAATAAACCAGATATACCTCTTGTAGTATCCATGGATTGGAATTTACATGTAAAAGATTGTTCTTCCCAACAAAGCAAGTGAGAAAGAAGATTATACCAAAAAGAGACCCATGTATGCAGATATAAGAAGACCTTGTATGGATTCAAACAACTTGATGCAGAGTATCGCATATACAACAGAAGCGTGGTGAAAACTTTCTATGACAGAGATAGTGTTATCAAAATAGTTACTCAAAAGTTTGGGATGATGGATTGCTAATCCATGGCAAACTCTCATGATGACAGAAGAAGTGCTACTTGGATATGTTTCAGTTTGATCCTTGCCACGATGTCATGAGCTAGCAGAAAACAAAAGTGTTGAGTTCGACCATGATATATTGTAATGATCAGAGCTATATGAAGCCTTCAAGAGAAAACCAGTGTTCCATGACAGACAAAAGTACATTGAGATCAAGCATTATATTCTTCGTGATGAAGTCCAGAAAAGACAAGTGGTTCTCCAATATATCTCCACAGATGAGTAGATAGCATATATTTTCGTAAAGCCTCTGTCCAAGATGAAAAGTTTGCATACTCAAGAAACAAGTTGGGGCTCGTGGAGACGAATTCCTTATTGAAAAAGGAAGAGATTACTCCCAGGTTGGTAGGGACCACTGATATGTTATTGATTTATGGACAGTCATTTTTCAGTTTGAAAAATGGTCCAGGATGGACAATTCCTTTCTGGTACAAAAAGTGGTTTGAGATTTCTGACAGACAGGCATTTTCCAATTCGGAAAATGGTCCAAATCGGACAGCCATTTTCGTAATGAAAATGGTACGATAGATTGTTGATGTACCATAGACAACGATTCCCCTTGTGGCCAGTGTGGGGGAATGGTCTAGGACAGTCATTCTTCTTGGCAGTCACTCTGAGTAGTGGTCAAGTAGAATGGTTCGCCTCGCCGGGCAGTCATTCTTTCGAAGTTCACAGTTGTGAGCAGTTTCAAAGAATGGTCCGTTTTGGAGGTTGGTGCAGGACAGTCATTTCTGTTAGGAAATGGTCCGGACCATCATTCCCTAGGGCAGACTCATTCTATCCAGGTTGCACTATGATTAGTGCGAGAGGAATGGCCAAGTTAGGTGAATGGTCCAGATTCGGCAATCAGAGACATGCATTCCCTAGGACAGACTCATTCTCTCCAGGTTGCACTATTATTAGTACCGGAGGAATGGCCCAATTAGGTGAATGGTCCAGGCTCAGAAATCAGGGATAGTGATTCTTCTATGCTTGAGAAGAATAGTCTAGATAGACCATGGCTGATGTTTTACCTTCTGAGGGCAGATGCTCTTCTAGATCTCACAGATGTGAGTGGACGAATGGCCCAGATGAATCAGTTTATATCATGATATTCTTTTATGCAGGTTGATATCAAATGATATGATTGTTGTGGAGACTGTATGTCTCTGGACAGTAGATGTATGCTACTATGGTGGATGTGTTCCACTGGTTGTGACTATGTGTCACTAATTAAGTAGTCGTGTGCTACTTGGTGTGGTTGTGTACCACTAGATAGTAGTTGTCTACTACTATGGATAGACATAGTTGTGTTCTATTGAATGGCATTGTTCTGATTGCCATCAAGACTATCAATAGTGTTGGAAATGATTATCAACTAGATGATGGATAGTCAATGTGCTAGTGGATAGACATTCTTCAGGCGGAAAATGGTCCAGGACATTTATTCTTCTAGGACGTATGTCTAGATTAGAAGAATAGTCCTTGTAGCCAATGGCGTGGCTTCCAGCATCTGTTGGAATAGTTATTCTTCTAGGACATATGTCTGTATTAGAAGAATGGTTCTTCTATCACTCTATGGAGTGAATGACTTATCCAGCATCATGCCTGATTACTCAAATGGAGTATGGCTTTGAGAGATGATACAGTTGATGTTATCAGATGATACTGATAGTGATGATGATGCTTGTGATTTGATCATGAGATAACCTGTGTGGCTATGATGATGCTACCAGTTGAATGGTATGTTTGTGCTCAAGACCATTACCTTTAAATACCTCCCTAGCTAGGAGGGAGTTGTTAATGTTTATGCCATTAATATAGTTCTTTGCATTTCATAAGATAAGAGCATAATAAGAACAAGATCACTGAGAAATACACATCCACAATAGACACAGCATTTATCCTGGGAAACCCTCTAGGGGAAGAAAACCCAACAAAAACTTCCTTATCATAAATAGC
>SNQJ01S0115237.1:0-28076 GCA_010110895.2 Picea sitchensis
TTGAATAAAAGTAATGTGGTCTTATTAAAGAAGGCTCACCAAGTAGTTAGCATTTGGTTATGATTAGGGTTTTATAGGTGTATATAAATAAGGATGGAGTCCTCCATATGAATCATGTATTGAAGATTATTTTATTGGAGCTTAGCTCATTGGGAATTTCCCCCCTTTAAGATGCAAGTGAATAGGAGTTGATCCTTCCCTAAAATGATCATTGTATGATGTTTCCCTATCTTATGGGTTTTGATATTGAATAAAGTGTGGATAATTTGAATATAGTGTTTATCATTCAATTTTAAGGGTTCAGGATCATAACAAGTGGCATTATAGATCTTTTATAATTTACTTAGGGAGGATAATATGGGGTACCCTAGTGGCATTATAGATCTTTTATAATTTACTTAGGGAGGATAATACGGGGTACCTAGGGAAGCACCTAAGGGGATAATGAATGTAATATGACCATAATAATGGAATAGGTCCACTTGGTAGTTGATGGGTAGTAAATAGGCCCATCAAGTATTTAAGAGGAAATAATATAATAATAAGGGGTAGTTGGCATAGATCCCTAGGAATACTCATGATAAATTATAAATACACATTTGTATCATTGTATTGAGATATGTTGGATGTTGGATGTATAGTTTTGTAGCAAGCATGTCTTGTGGAGTGATTCCTTCCATAAGGAGTATATGATAGTGTTACCCTACCTTGAGGGTTCTTTTCTTTATATTCTCATGTTGTTTATGGTGTGAATGTTTCAGTATATATGGATTTTAAGGGCTTATTTCTAAATTTAAGAGTCATATTCTCTCTTATATCTATTAAGGTTTACTACAAGTGGCATCAGAGCTCTTTCTTAGGCCGAAAAAGGGACGATTTTTTTTTTTATTTTTGCAGATTTTTTTAAGGGAAAAAAGAGGATGACAACATTCAAATCGATTTCTGAAAAATTTGGTGTAGAATTTGAAGAATCTAGATGCATATTTGTGTTTCTCTTGAAAAATCACTCAATTTGAAAAAAACAAATAGTCCCAATTGGAGTTTGGGAAGAGTTATTGATGATTTTTTTAACACAAACTGAACTGAGATTTATATTAATGGGGTTGTGCATAAGCAACAACGTCAAAACAGATTACATATCAGGAATACAACAATTTGTCTGCTGCAAATATAACTATCAAAATAGCTACATTGATTATCATTCCTGCTGGACTATTTTTGAAGATTTCTAAACTATAAACATCTTTACAAAACTGCCCAAGGCACCACCACACTTTGAACAACATTCATGACATGTTAGAGGTTGTATCTTTCATTTCAGGGTTCTACAGAGGATTAAGAGGTTCTTCTTCAATGTCCATTGGTGTTGTTCCCCTATCAGAGCTTCCTTGACTTATTTCAACAGTGCGATCATTTGGGACTCTTCCAAGATTCACAGATTCTGAAGTTGAACACTCTGTTGGATCAGGGTCATGTAGGTGTTGGATAACTTCCTCCATATCATCCATTCTTTGAGCTAGTGAGGATAGAACTACCTCAAAATAGTTGAACCTTTCTTCCATCTAGTTAGAGAGCCCAACCAACATTCCTTCCAACTCTAAGAGTTTTTCCATAAGTTGATGAATAATGTTCTGTAGATTTTAACCTTGTACAATATTTTACTGCAAACAAATTTTCAATAAAAGAACAAAAAATATACAATGGAAAATACACACATTACACAAATATTTTCCCCCTGGAAACCCAAATTGGGAAAACCAACATATTCTATATTCATTCATAGTGATACATTGTTTACAATACAATATACATATAGGAGCCAACAACATCTAAAACACTAACCCAATGACATGGATTAGTCAAAAACCCTAATTCCTTAACCAGAAATAGAAAACCATCAGAAAAAAACATGTGCCAAAAAACTTCCCAACAATGGACATGAAAATCGAGGTGACACGAAAAATGAGGCAAAAATGAGACACATTTCCCGAGGCAACAAAATTCTCGGGGGCACTACCCCAGAACACTCACGTAGGGGGGTAATCGCCCCCCTCAAACCCCCCTGTGCACCCAACGTAACGTAGCAAATGCTATATCTAGTCGTGCAAAGAATATAACACATACCCAACATTCTCCCACTTGTTGTTTTCTTCGCATACAAGGGGTTACAGGGTTACATAGTCAACCATTTAAGGCATAAATTCCCATGGATCTTCTACACCAAGAGAACTTCTCAGTGCTCACATATTTTGTTAATGAATCTCCAACATTCTTCAAATTGTCCACCTTCATCAGCAACACTTTATTTTCTTCAACCATGTCTCTCACAAAGTGATATTGAATATCAATATGCTTTTTCTTTGAATGATAAGCCAGGTTCTTCGCCAAAAAAATTGCACTATGACTGTCAAAATCTATCCTTATAACTTGTTGTAACAACCCAATACCTGAGCACAATATTTGTAACCATATTGATTCCTTACTTACATGAGTGGCTGCCATGTATTCAACTTTTGTAGTTGAAAGTGCCACTACATCCCGTCTTTTTCTCATCCAACTGATTGCTCCTCCAAACAGGTTAAACACATACCTGCTTGTAGATCTCCTACAATCCATATCGTCGGCCTAGTCTTTATCCACAAATCCATGTATGTCCAATACTCTGTCCAATCCTAGTCTTCCTTGGTAGCACAATCCATAGCTAGCAGTTCCACATAAATACCTGAAAACTCTTTTTTATTGTTGTCCAATGCTCCTTCCCTAGTTTTGACATATACCTACTCAAAACTCCCACTGCATGTGCAATGTCCGATCTAGTACAGACCATTGCAAACATCAAATTGCCAACTACACTCACATATGGAACATGAGACATGTTCTCCTCCTCTTCTCGTGTCTTGGGACACTGATCCGAAGATAACTTTACACCAACATGAATAGGGACCTTGACCGATTTACATTCCTACATATTAAACCTCTACAATATTGTCTCGACATATTTTGTCTAATTTAACCAGATTTTTCTCTTTTTTCGATCTCTTTTAATTTCCATGCCCAAAATGAAATTTGAAGCACATAGATCCTTCATGTCAAATTTAGGGGACAACTGAGTTTTCACATCTTGGATAATATCCTTATTGTTTCCTATCAACAACATGTCATCCACATACAAGAACAAATAAATAAAATGATCACCAATTAATTTAAAATACACACGATGATCCTCTTTGCTTCTTATGAATCCAAGTCCCAGGATATAAGTATCAAATTTTTGATACCACATCCTTGGTGATTGTTTTAAACCATACATAGACTTTTCTAGCTTGCATACTAGCTACTTGTTTCCCTTCACAACAAAGCCTTTTGGCTGCTTCATATAGATTTCTTCTTCCAGATCCCCATTGAGGAATGTTGTCTTCACATCCATTTGTTCTACTTTAAAATCAAATGCAACAGTAACAAATAACATAAATCTTATAGAAGTTAACTTGGCAACAAGAGAAAAAATCTCACCAAAATCAATTCCCTCCACCTGGGAATAAGCCTTTGCTACTAACCGAGCTTTGTGTTTCTCCACTTTTCCTTCTGAATTCAGCTTCCTTTTAAATACCCATTTGCTTCCAATGGGATTTCTTCCAGTCAACAACTCCACTAGATCCCAAGCCTCATTCTTATCCAAGGCTTCCATTTCTTCATCCATGGCCTTTTTTCAGAGCTTTCCATCCTATGAATCCACTACCTCCCTAACGGTTCTAGGATGAACATCAGTAATAGACAAAGACAAATTTGAATGGAAATAAGATGCAGTATACCTTTCTGGTAGCCTTCTTTATCGAACCGATCTCCTCAATACTGGAGTATGAGGATATTCTTCTTCTGGTTCATGTTCTTCTGTACAGTCTCATTCATCATCCTTTAAATCAAACTCTATTTTATCTAGTTCTTCCTTACTTGGTAGGACTTCATGTTTGACAACATCCTTCATTTATCTAAATACCACATCTCGGTTATACACAACCTTCTTAGTTTCTGGGTTCCAAATATTATAACCTTTGAGACCATCTTTATACCCAATAAAGATACACTTTTCAGCCTTCTTATCTAGCTTACTCCTATTTTCCTTTGGAACATGAAAATATGCCTCACAACCAAATACCTTGAGATGTGTGAGAGAAGGTTTCTTACCAGTCCATACCTCTTGTGGAGTCTTGTCATCCAACACTGATGAGGGTGATCTATTGACTAGGTAACATGCAGTACCCACTGCCTCTGCCCAAAATTATTTCCCTAACCTCGCACGACTCATAATGCACCTTGTTTTTTCCATTAGCATCCTGTTCATCCTTTTTGCAACTCCATTCTGATGAGGTGTATATGGAGTAGTATTCTGCCTTTCTATACCACAATTCTTACAGAATTGTTCAAATTCATTCCCGCAAAATTCTACGCCATTATCCATCCTCAACACCTTAATTAGTTTCTCTATTTGATTCTCAACAAGAGACTTAAACTCTTTAAACCTGTCAAAGACTTCATATTTTTTCCTGAGGAAATATATCCAAGTATTCCTCAAGAATTCATCTATAAATGAGACATAGTACACAGATTTTCCCAATGATGGAACCAATACAGGTCCAAACACATCACTGTGAACTAGTTGTAAAATTCCTTCTGCCCTCATTGCACCATAGGGGAATCTTACCCGATTCTTCTTCTCATATACACAATGTTCACATAAATCAAAATATAGAGAGCAGTTAGACATACCTTCAACCATACCTTTACCGTGTAGTAGTTGAAGACCCTTCTCTCCAATATGCCCCAGTCTTTGATGCCACAACATAACCTTTTATCCAGAGACTGTAGGAGTTATTTCTTCTTCAAATCCAATATAAGGAACAATGGAACTATTACACCTGTCACTAATATTGCTTCCTTACAGCTTATACATAGTTCCAAACCGAACTTCCTGCAACAACACCATTGCTCCTCGAACCATCCTGCAAGTTTCGTTTTCAAATATTGTTTTTACCCCTGCATTGTCCATTTTGCTTACAAAAATCAAATTTCTGGCCAATCCTGGGATGTGCAGAACACCAGGTAGTTTTCTAATCCTTCCATATATGAGCCTCAACTTGAATTTTCCTTGACCTATGATTCTGGTTGTCGAGTCATCACCTAAGAAAACATTACCTCCATCATACCTTTCATATTCACAGAACAACTCCCTGTGGGGAGTCATATGAAAGGATGCACCCGAGTCAGCCAACCATGCCTCATGATCTGCATGTGTGCTTGAAGAAGCCAAGTACACATCCTCGCTTTCTTTCTTGGAGGTCTTTTCTTTTGTAGAAGGATATTTTTCAGATCCCTTCTTTTTCTCAACTTTGAATCTACACTGCTTCTTGTAGTGCCCTTCTTTTCCACATCTCCAGCATAACTTTACAACCTTTTCAAGAGACTTAGATATTCCCTTAGAATTAGATCTCCCACTTGAGGACTTAGATCTATTTATTTCCTGGGAGTGTCCTCTTGCAAATAATTCATTTGTGCTCTATCCTTCCATGTTCTTTCGTCTCATCTCCTCCGACAACAAGGATGAGACCAATTCATCAAACTTCAAGGTAGTTGTATTACTACCTATGGACACAACTAGACTATCCCAGGAGTATGGTAAAGAGAACAGTAAACTGATACACTTATCTTCATCTAAAATTTTAATCTCAACATATACTAACTGACTTACCACAATATTGAAGGCATTCAAATTCTCTGCCACCGAGTCTCCATCTCTCATCCTTAGGTTATACAACTTTTTTCTCATGAATAGTTTATTTACTAGGGACTTAGACTGATACAACTTCCCCAAATTATCCCATAAATATTTGGATGTAGCTTCCTCTGACACATTCAATAATACTGAACGACTTTTGATATCTGGAATGCAGAGACCTGTCAGTTGTGCTGCCTTCGATCCATGTCCACTTTCTAGTCATCCGTTGAAGTTCATGTAGGTGCAATACGGATCCATTGTGATCCACTGATCTCTTTCCACCAATACATCTTCCATGAGCTTCCACAGCTCAAAACTTTCCCATTAAAATTCTCCTGGCACCATTTTGAACTGCTAGCCATTTCTTTTCACTTGAAAAATCAATACCATAGATCTCTAACATGCAACAAGCGCATCTGATCTGATCCAAACCCTTGAACACAAAGGCATCCCACTGAAGCCAAAATATCGATGCAAAGACATAGATTTTAACCTTATCTGATATTTATTGCAAAACATATTTTCAATAAAGGAAGCGAGAGAAAAGAGATACAATGGCAAATACACGCATTACGCGGAGATTTTTCCTGAAACTAAGCGGGAAAACCAAAATATTCTATATTCTTTCATAGTTATACATTGTTTACATTACAATATACATATAGGAGTCAGCGACATCCAAACCCTAACAAATGAATTGGATTAGTCAAAACCCCCAATTCCTTAATGGACAGAAAACCATTGGCAAAACCATGTGCCAAATTAATTCCCAACAATGGACGCAGTAGAGGCGACCTTACGAAAATAAAGGAAAAATGTGGGCATGTTTCGGGCGAAAAAAAATTCTTAGGAGGCTAGCACCCCCTCAAACTTCCGCACCCAACTTACGCTGTATGAGGCACTATGTCAATACGTGCAAAATATTATAACGCACTTAACGTGACCTACCTTCTTCATGGTTTTCTATTGTTCGGAGATTTCAGGGTTCCATAGGAATGCCCTGAGTGTATGGCTTGTAACTACTCCAAGTGATGGTAAAAACTGAATATGGAGAACATGGTCTATAAATATCTATAAAAGGATTATCAAAATGACTAGACACAAATGGAAGAGCGAAGAGAGACATGAACTTCTGCTGTAAGAAACAAATAGGAGATTCAAGTGAAACCCTTGTCTGCACCTGACTTCATTTTCTTGAAATGCTTGTCGTTGTATGAATTTGAAGGAGAGGGTGTGATTGAGAGCCCACTTTCAAAGATCATGGGAGAGATATTCTTGTTGAACCTGAGGGATTCAACACTAAAATTGCAAGAAGATTTGTTGTATCGAGCCTGGATATGAACATTGAATCGCGTAGGCTTGGAGAAGACATCACACAAGCCTCATAACTCCATGAAATGTTATGATCACCCTTCACACATATGAGGGCTCCTCGAGGTACAAGAACACTACAATTGTTGACAAGACGTGTCATGGTTGAGTGTTAAGGGATGGGGATGGTCCCCCTCTTGTTGTTTTAAAAAAAATCCCCTTGTAACCTGCTAGAAGCATCATTTTCCATGAGGTCAACTTGGGGGTTTAAACTCCTTTTTACATGGAGGATTTTGATATCTTCAAATTACTATTATGTTTGTAGTATTTGGTGAAATCCTCCTCCCAAATAATTTTTCAAGGTCATTATTTGATAATCCTGCTTTTATTGAAATTGTCAGCCGAAGATCACTAAAAGCTGGCGAAAGTTTATGGATTCGACAGTCTCTTGCAAGATTAAGACTGAGGTAAAGGGCATATTATTCCACTATGTTGTTTTTCATTGTCCCAAAGCCCCAAAGCTGAAATTAAACCTTTGTATTTCGCCGGGATCAAAGAAGGATCCCACTAGCACTTACATCCCTTAGTTATCGATGATTTAAAATGTCCAGTTTTTAGGGTTTTTTCTGATGATGGTTTCACAATTTGCGAATCAAATATATTTTGATAAAGTGCCCATATTTTAGTGAAACCAATGCCAATATTTCTATATAAGTTGTGGCATTTCATAATTGCGGTCATAATATCCAATCAGAGAAGTATCACCAAATTTATGGTCATTTTACATTAGCTTCCTCAAACCCTAGTCACATAAAGGAGATCCATTGAAAGTAGGTTATTTATTCAAAAAGCCTAGTTTTGATTTTGGGTTATAGAAAGAAAGATGTATTTTATACAAAAATATGATGGCCCTAGTATTGAATAATTTGTAAATTTTTGGAAGTAAAAAGACCAACCTTATGGAAGCTATATTTATGCTTAAATCTAAGGGATGACATGCCAAATGGGTGCAATCAACTCAGATTAAGTTACTGTCCAAAGGTACATATGAGAATGCGAAGAGTATTTTGCAGGTGGTCTCGTGTTGTGAAAAGGGATAGGAAGGGTACTAGGGATTTATTTTCATGTGACAAATTTCTATTACAAGTTCATGTGTAATGACCCCATTCGTTACGAAAACATGCAATGCGGGGAAGTGCATTTTGGTTTAGCGGGGAAGGGAAATGCGATGACAACGGTTATCAACACAGGCGAGGGCGGTAAACACAACTTACTCATTCAAACAACGAGGCAGTACTTTGACGAAAGCCTTTTATCGTACAATTTGATGAAACATGCGATAATCAATGGACATATAAAAGTAGAAACACCAAAGGCAAAGAGACCAAGCATTTCACCAATAAAGGGTCAGCATCAACAAACCCAAAACAGCGACTTGACTGACCAGGTAAATAGATACCTCTGTATTTTTCAAAGATGGCGCGTTAAAGTTACAAAGACCGAAAAGTACCAACATCACTTGTGAACAAATGCTTACACATGGGAAGCAGCGACTCAGACCAAGTTATCAGTAAGCCTCTATCCATCGAGTATGATGATCCCCTCATCAATCATCGTCACCGGTAAATTGACAGAAAACATGGCCTTGAAAACGCATAACCTATATGGACCAATAACTCATGAAAAAACCAACGCGCTAGGAAACCGAATTAAATGCCAAGAGGACTATACCCGCACCCAATCGACAAGTGAACAAGACTCAAGGTGACATCATTCAAATTAAAATTGTTCAAGTTATTAAACGAATTTGTTAACAAACCAAAACCATTATTTGTTAAGAATGATGTCTAAATCTTGAATGAGTGAACTATTATAAATGTTACCATTATCATAAATGTGACCATAAATGATATCATAAATGTGACCATACATGTTGTCATAAATGTGACCATACATGTTATCATAAATGTGACCCTATTATATATAATACTTGATACGTTGTCCATAATATTTTGGTCCATTAATATTCGATGTGGTAAATACAATTCAAAAACAAAACACTATCCATAAATCATATCAGAAAAAAAGCGATATCCATAAATCGTAATAGAATGTTATCCATTAGTACATAACCAAAAATCGTTATCCATTACTACCTATCAAAGCACAAACATATCAACGTTGTCTATTAAACAAGATCGATGTCTATTTAGTATTCACTTGGGGGTTATTAAATCATGTTGTTGTATCTATATAAAAACGCTATCAACCATCCATTTTATGTCTAAAAAGGTATGATATCATTGTGTAAAGAAAAATATAAAATAAAATTGTTGATGCATCTATAAAAATTACTATGTAAAATATACAATTAAAACTATGACTATCAATCAATAAATCACAATCAACTTTAATTCACCATCGGATTGATGAATAACTGTCTAACACAATATCATTGACTATTAACACATGACATTGCAGTCTATTATATGAATGAAATCATTTTCCGTCCACACTCTGGGGATATTACCGTCGATCATTAATACCAAAAGGAAGATCATTGTCATACACAACATACAATGCAATAATTACAACCAACCAATTACACAGTAAAAAACATAACTGTTACACAGTCACAAATGCAACAATTAATTGGTTGTCATTCCATTGTATAAATTCGTTGTACATTAACCAATCTATTAATTGGTGAAGCTATAAAATCGTTGTCTATCACAGGTAGGTGTCTAACAATGATCAATATGGGAAACATTATGTGAAGTTGGGTAAATCGTTGTCCATAATAGGAAAATCGCAGAGTAATTTAAAGTCGCTATTCAAGCCATTAAAAGCGAAGACATGTCAGAAGGAAACACATAGACCATTCATTTAAATCGTTGTCTTTTAATCTCTCAATATATTTTCTATATTTTAAATGTAAGAAGGAATCATTGTCTAACAGTGAAAAGGATACGTTGACTATGAATTCGTTATCCATTAAAACATAATTAATCATATGTAAAGGAATTAACAAGGAGTTATCAATATACATATAGCGTTGTCAAAGGTAAATCGTTGTCGACAATTATACAGTCAAACTAATCGATTTATGAGCAACAATAAAACTTGTGGGAGATGGGCCAAAGGCCACATCTATTTCTTCAAATGTAAAGATTCAAATTATTTCGAAAAATGAACCAGAATGGAACGAATTCAACAAGAAACCTAGAGGACCAACATAAGTTTGAGTTTAGAAAAGAATTGTAATTGCAAAACTCCAACCAAAAATATAAACATGATTGCATCATAACAACATTGCTAGGAAGACTGACAAGTGGAGTGAGAGCATAGAAAAAGGAGAGGAATGCAGTGACAAGAAACAATGAGCCATTATCTCATTAAGATAAATCCACCCTAAGTCCCAAAACGTGAACCATAATACTGCCCCTGAAATTAATTCATTTTCCAGATAAATAAATACTCAAAAAGTGAATGATGCCCAAATATGACAGTGTTTAGGCTAGGTATCTAATAAAATATGCAATGCAAGCATTCGATGCCCAGGTCAGAATTCGCATCCACAAACCATCTAGGACCTTCATAAAAATCATACGAGCAGAGGTAAGTTTGTTTAGACGCAAAGATTTATTGAAATCAATATGATTAGAACATTGGGATGAGTTGAACGCAGGTATAAATTGGTGTGAGAGATAAGTTTTGTTAAAATTGGAGACGAAAACCGCAGAAGATAAGAAATAAAGACAGAGATAAAGAAACACGAGATAAATAAAACAGGAGACAAGAAACAGGGAGATAACACTTCAGAGTGAGCTTGTAAAAAGAGATGAGAAATCATTGAGGAAGAAGGAACAAGGACTATCATTCAACAATGAATCCCAATGATAAATGCAAAAGGAATATACATTCACAAAGTGCAAGGATGGGGGATTAATCAAGAAAAACACAATGACATTAAGGGATAGATGGTTAGATGAAATTTATCCCACTACTTATTACTCCATGCATGGGAAGCCGGTGCATTTGAATCTATAGGTCTTTAAACGCGAGGGTGACAACCCGTCGATTGACTCCCCGTGACTATTTAGGCATGTACTAATAACTAAAGGGATAAGGAATGATAAAAAACACAATTTTTTCTTCATAATAATCAATAAAATGGCGGGAGTCATTGCAATAAGAGTTTGGGTTCACCAAGGGAAACAATTCAAAATGCAGCAAGCATAAGGCCGGGGATGACATGTTATTTGATTATAAAACAGATAAAACAATCTTTAACACAATAGAAGTCACGATGCGAAGGTCTGAGAAAATATTAACTACCATTCAAAAATATATACACATGCATCTTGGTAATGGAAATGTAAAAATCTAGAGTCGTTGTCGCATCGCTCCATCCCCAGCTCGCGGTAGCTGATGTGACTCCTGTACCTCCCAACCAAGCTAGAAATTTTCGTCTTCCCCACGAGCCTGAGCCACAAAGGGGCCACACACACACACAATACCATATAACAACTAGCACCCAAATCGCCTAGCAAGGTCGATCTACCACTCATACCCGAGATGGGTATCCAAACTCCCACATGAGAAAGTTCAATCAAGGTAAAAATTCAACAGTGGTTTAATATTACGCCAAAAAGGGTCAGTCCATACTCCTTCTCCTGCATCCTTTTTATAGAGTTTCAAGTAATTGGTTTCGAAATCTTCATTAAATTCCTTTTTCAAACAGTAGTGGGGAAAAACCTCCCCAGTACACATGTCGCCCGATCCCTAGTTACACTGGAAAATTAATTTAATTAATTAGTGGTATTACTATTCCCTCACCCACCTAAAAACATTACTAAAATTGTTCCTTGGTGTCCCAATATTCCTTACAAATCTTAAATGACTCATGCCTTGCCAATTCTTAGTTGGGTTCATAAATAACAAGTTCCTAAGGTAAAGATTCCTTATTAAGTTAGACATTCATCTTTTTCTTCACGTTTCCCCTTTTCTTTAGGTTTCCCCTTTTTTCTTCAAGAACATATTTCTTTTTGGAACCCTCTTCCTTTTAACTAAAAATCAATTCCCAGAAGAAGTGTAGATAAAACAACCATTTACCCTTTTCTTCTTTAATTAAAAGTGAATTTAGCAAGTGTAGATGAAACAACCATTTACCTCTTTTTATTTTCAACTAAAAATTAAATTAGCAAAAAATAGATAAAACAACCATTTTCCCTTTTAATAATTTAATCCTCCATTATAATTTTTGACTTTAATAAATAAATTTGGATTTATTACCCCTTTGTTATGTTTATTTTTTTATTTTTTATTTTTTGACCACATGTTCTACTAGACCTAGGTTTAATTTCACTAGGTTGAAGTGACATTTTTATTAGGGAAAATTGTTTTTAACTTACTTATCACATCGTTACATTTTAAGGATGACTAGGTTTATTCCTTACTAGTTAAAATCGTGACATGCCCTTCTCATGGCGCGCACTAGGTGCTCCAAAGGGTGTCACTCGCCTCTTTTTAGATTTTTCCTTGAGTGACATGCCCTTCAAGGCCTTCGCGTGATCTAAAGAGTTATAGCGACCTCTTTCTATTTTCCTTGGGTGATGTGCCCTTCCAAGGCGCTGTATTGCTCAAGGGTGCCAAATTGCCTCTTATTTGAGTTTGGTAAGACATCAGAGCCCACAGATCAATACTCTGCTAGGTGATCTATTGGGAGACTAAGGGTCTCTAGAGAATAAGGCCCTTATTGTGCCCATATAATCATCATGGCCAGAATGTCGCGATCGCCCTCCGCGGCGTAAGTGGGTCTTCTCGAACTTGGTAATCTTTAACCTACAATTCAAACACAGCGAGTGTGAGTAGAGGCGTGGCGGGGGTTGTTACCACCCTCAAAATTATCACGGATTGTCACCATTGACTCCTCCTCCACATGTGATTAAATTGGAAGAAGATATAGTGCGCATTCATCATGAATCGCCAATAAAGCAATAATAATGAAAACTGTCAGTAACATCTAATAATATGTACCTGCAGTCCATGTAATAATGTCGTCCTCCGGTTTTAAAGTCAGGATTATAGTTGTCCCATTGAACCGGGCACGATCCTACCGGTTCCAACATCATTAAAATTGTCGAATGTGATGATGGTCGAGGGATGTAGGTTCGAAACCGATATGAGCGCACCCTCATAAGATACATGCAAGGAACTCATGCCAATATCATGTGTAGGATCACTAAAATAATGTGTCAAGCGGATGCGGCGAAACATGATGCATCGCCTCAAGAATCCAGACAGAAGGGGCTAATTAAATTAGGCCATGGGCCCTTCTTCCTCCACAATATTGAAAGGAGTCCGCAGGCCTGGGAGAGAGTTTAACACCCGCTTTTTACCGGCTTGCGATTGGAGCTTTATGCGGTTTCTGCAAGAGACTCGATCCACCAACTTAAATATTCACGGTAGAACCGCGATGCTCATCGACATAAATCTTAAACCGATCGTGCTATGATCGCGGGCTTTATATTTTCGGTGAATTAACATTTTCTTGGATAAAACTTCCGGTCCCACTGGGATACTCACTCAGAAAAAACCAATCCCAACTCAAAGGCATGCGAGGATTAAGCCATAAATAAACTTCGAGAGCCATCACCCAATGGTGCCGATTGGAAATATGAATTCTTCCAGCGCTTATTTTGGTCCGGTATTACATGCATATTGCAGCATATCCTCCAAATTTGGTTTTGTTAAGTTTGGTACGCCCATTTTGTCCCTGCAGGTGACCCGTGAGGTACTAAAGTTAAGTTGGGTTCCACAGAACATCTGCCGAGCTTCATTAAAGGAAATCGTCCTGTAAACACTGATTTTCGATCGGATATGATCCTCTTAGGCAAGCCATGCAACCTCACAATATGGCTGATAGAAACTCTGCTTCTATGTTGGGGAGTGCTAGCGATATGTCGCCACACATAAGATAAAATGAACACTCGCCGATCCGGTGGCGGTTACCACAAAATCAAGTCCACATCCTTGCGTCGGTGGCGATCAACAATGAAAATCCATCGAAATGACCTCCCATTTCGATTAGAAATTAGCGATGTGGTTGTAGTAATCCTACCAAATGTCTATGTACAACCTTCACTGGTGACATTCTAGACAGCCGTGCCGCGTAGTTGACTATGTGCGCGCCGTTGCTCGAGGAAGAATAAGGTTTAAGTTACGCCCTCAACCCGTGACTCGGGTGAGCCGTAGCCTGCTGCTTTCTGTGAGCCCTCGTTTATATGATCAAACTCCTCAACTTGATTCGATGGTACATAAATTCAATTTTAAATCCTCAATAATCCGTCGTCGTCAAACGTAAATCATTCAAATCTGGGTACCATCGTTGTGTTTTGTCAGATAAAATCCTTGACCTCTTGTTACCGGTCATGCGTTATTGGTAGATTTAAAATTATTTTCTTACGTAGATTGATGCGAATAGGCATCACCAAAGCGATGTGTGGTCTCAACTCAACGTACCACTCATTCACTTTATTTACATTTTATGCTAGTAATCTCGAAATTGTACTCTCTAAGCAATTCCAACCAATTTCATTGTCGCACATTCAAAGTCACTTTAGCATTAAAGATGTGTTGTTGTCCACAATGGTCTATTTTGCTGGTTTTGAATTTTTTGTCCAATAAGGTAGTGTGTCCAAACTCTCAAGGCATATATAATGGCTAACAACTCAAATCATGCATTGCATAGTTCTCCTCATGCCTTTCAACTTTCTACCAAAGAGATGTAAAGCGATCCCTTGATGATGCGATCTTGCATCAAGACTGCGCATAATTCTTCCTTGGATGCATCAGTGGATACAAAGAAGTCTGCATCCATGTCTAGGACCTTTAGTATTATTGAATTGTTGTAGATCAGCGACTCCTTGAGCCCCTCTAAAATTCCTCCGCATTTCTTGGTGCAAACAAACTTCTTGTTCTTCTTGCGCAATTAGTGGATTTGCTATCTTTGAAAATCCTTGGCGGGAGCCGTTGATGGTATCGTAAACCCGAAACTACACATACGGGACATTCGATGCGACACATGCCATTCCATAATAGCCTCGACCTTTGTTGGATCCCCAACGATACCTTCATGCGAGGTGGCATGCCTTAATTAGTGAATCTTTGATTGATAAAGAGCATTTAGATAATTTCCCATACAATTTGTTCTCTCACGGTGCTTTATGGTACCAAAGCGCAGAATTAGCAGTCATGCTCCTCCTTCATCTGAGATTAAATAAAAATATTGTCAATGAATACTTGGATGAACTTGTCCAGATGATAGAACACGGATTCATCAAACTCGTGAATACCCCTAGGGCGTTTGTTAGTCAAAGGTAAAACAATAAAATTGTAATGTCCAAATCTTCGTCTTAAAGGCGATCTTAGGGCCGTCATCCTCCTTGATCGTAGCTGGGTGATACCACGATTCAAATTAGATCTTGAAGAAACCGCGGTCACCCTTCATCTGATCAACATATCGTCTATCCTAGGCAACAAATATTGATTCTTGATGGTTTCCTTGTTCAATTGACTATAGTCAATACGAGGAGTCTCCATGACCCATCCTTCTTAGGTATGAAGATAGCAGTTGCACCCCATGGTGACACACTTGGATGTATAAGTCCCGGTGGCAATTCCTTTAGTTGCATTCTCAACTCTTGTAACTCCGGGGTTGTCATCCCAGATGAAGTTCTTGCTATCGGTTCATTTCCAGGTTTTAGGTCTATGTATGGTAAATTCAATTCCCTCTCTAGAAACATCCCAGGTAACTCCTCAAGAAATATGTCTACAAACTCTCTCAACACCAGAAGGTGTTTCTAGACCTTCAACTTCTCGCCCTTCGTCTAAAGAAAGGATCTCATAAATCTTACATTATACACGGCTCTTTTCATTAGTTACGGAAGAGATGAACCTCGGGAAACTCCCTGGTTAGAACTACTCAAATCATGTTTGTCCCTCGTCATTGACCAAGCTTAACTATTTCATCTCCACAATTGAGTATCACCTCATCTGCGATTCCAACTAGTCCATGCATATCACTATGTCACAAGATCCAAAGATCGTCCGCGTCTGAGGTTATTTTTGTTGACAAACTCTCCTAGGTTGCAGGCTGGCCGTGGCTTCTCCAACCTTCTGTTTGGTTCCTAAATCCATTTCTACAAAGATAAACTCATCTTAGTGACTACTGTTACACATTATTTTCGTCATCCCTATGGTTGTTAATGATGTAAACCTATGCTTTATCTTGAGGAGGGTCGGTGCTTTAGTTCCTGAAGAAAGAAGGGAAGAACTTTTTCTGAGAAAGAAGTTGCATTTTCAACTGTAAAACCACAACAAAGGGAGTTAGCGGAGTTGCTATATATGAAGAGTGTGAGAATGCACGATCTCAAGTTGCACCATAGTTGGGTTGCGAGGGGTTCACAAGTTGCTCTATAGGCGGTCGAGAAGCTGCGTGGGAAAAACTAGCGTTTCTCGAATCTTCTAGAAGGAGAAACTTCCATGGTGAGAATTCATCAGGATGGTTTTGGATCTTACTGCGGCTTTCATGATTTAGTGGGATCATCCTAGCCTCCTCACCTTATCCTCTTCAACTTATAGGGAGGGAACTCTCATGGAAGAGAAGTTAACCCCAGACTTTGGGATTGGCTAAGTTGGATTTGGCTTGGAATTATTAGCTTGGTTAGAGTGGTTTTGGGTTTTGCCTTTGTCAAGGAGGTAATAGATTGTAGAATACTATCAGATATGCTCTCGAATTCTTAGGTGAAAGTGTGTAGGGAGCGAAGGAATGGGTTAGGTGACCTTATGACATCAAGGCCATGGTTGTAATCTCTCTTTCACATTTAATATGATCACGATGTATGATTATTTCCTATAAAGCTTGTGTTTTGTGTATGATTCCTTGATCCCGCATGCAGCAGGTTTATTTTGATTTTATGCTATTACTATCGCTTTGGTTGGTTGTGTTCTTTTTGTAGGTTCATCATTGTATGAGTGTTGGAATGGAGCTAGGATGGCGGTGGTGAGAGGAAGTGACATTTAAGCGATATGTCACTCATCCCTCTTTAGTTAGTAAATTCAATATCTAAAATTTAAGGAAAGCGTCATATTACGTTGTGTTTTTGTTCTAGATCTAGGTGGATATAGGAAGATCAATTAGTGTCCGCACCCTCTTGATTAGGTCGATAACAAAATTGGCGACCATATTGGGGACGAATTGTTTCCCTAGTTAGTCTATTTTCCTTTCCTTTGATTGCTTGTTTTGGTTTTGAGTCTATGGGACATCCATCCAAACCCTCTAGATCTAGAATTTCACTTAGATTCCCTATCCCTTTTCAAAGTTTTCTTTGATTACAAAAATTCTCACACTACACCTTCCTGTAGCCTGCGAGAAGAAATGTGGTTCACACCCTAGTGTTCAATTCAATGCAACCTTCTCACACCCTACCAATGTCTAGCCTATGAGAATACCTAATTCGCCTTTGTGTACTCTATTGCTGAAATTTTAGCGAACTTGTTTGTAAACTTTTTTTTGGGTTGGGCCTTGTCATCTTTTGATGACCCAAATTTTCTTTGATCAACTAGATTGAGCTTTTAGAGCCTATATTGATGCGCTACGATCTGCTTGACATCCTTTGAGTTGCTTTTAGCCACTTTTTCTTTGTTTGGTTTTGAAGAGTTAGTCTCTTGCTTTGTTGTCTTTCAATTACAAAGGTGTATTTTTCTTTAAATTGTTTAAGGAAAGATGAGATTTCTTCTTAATAGTTTGCTTTAAAAGAAACTTTTAGTTTAGGTTTCTTTGTTTTAAAGTTCATTATTGCTTTTAGTGAAATTTTTGAAACAAAAGATTTAATTCTTGTTTTATATTAGATTACAGGGCATCCTTGCATTTGAAGTAGCGAAATTGCATGATTTGTTTTGATCTTAAATTATGAAAAATTCCCCCCCCCATGGCCGGGGGGGCCATGAATTATTGCATTGGTGTTCATTACCTTTTCTCATTTCTTGAGAATATTGATATTATTAGTTTAATACATATTTTGGGACATCGTGCATATAGAATAAATATTTTATCCTTCTAAGTAGCATAGCTTTCATCGAAATGAAAGATTGCATCTTCATATCTTTGCATAATTTTAGTCGGTCAAAACACCATATGTCCACACCATCTTCTTTTTGAGTAACAACAACCATAAAATAGAAAATATAAAATTGATTAGACATTTTTTATATTTTTGGTAACAAACCTACATTAGATTAGTCATAGGGCTTTTGGAATAGGTGTGAAAGATAACTTTCCAAAGTGCGAAATAAATATAGTATCTTGTGATAGGGAGGATTAAATCCACTTACTACGAACTTTGTCACGGGAAGCCCTTCTAACACAAGGGTCCGATCAAGTCGCATTGGGGTAGAGTTACTCACCTTTCTTTATTGGTCTTGGTGTAGAGATTGTCATTATTATGGGGGTGCGGCTTGAAGGTATACCACAATTATGAGTGAAAGCCTTCGAGTTTATTTCGGGCTAGATGCCCTTCCCTTGCATGTGGATCAAACTATCGAGATGTTTCCCAGCATCCTTTAGCGGTAGATTGGTAACCTTAGTGGCCTATCCTGCAGAATTACATTTACACAAGGTGTTGTGTGGAGGGCAAATTATTCACGATTGCACGGAATTGACATTGGCCAAACTCACTCGATCTCCTTGGAGGACATACCCGCGATTATGTGTGGGAGCTTGCACAAGGTGTAAAGAATGCGATTAGCCGAGGTCTTCAACATAACCTTTCCATAGCTCTATCTCATCCCTTCTTACTTTGTTCCCCACGGCGTTGGATTTCATCACCAACTAGTGAGTTCATTTCAAGAAGGTTTTGTTTGCGCCTTTTCTTACTAGATTTTAAGCGTGTGTTGTTTATTTTCCTAGTGAAATCTAGATTGGATTTTTGTTTTTTAATGTCGTTAGTTCCCAAAATGACCAATGAAGGAACCTACGCTCAGGAACCTTTTGTTTTTCCTTCTTATGGAAACATTGGTCCTCACTCACATAGCTACTTTGAGCCTTCCGGTCTCACAATTGGATTGTCGGTGTGGTTTTTTTTTTTTTTTGTTTGATTTCTGCACCCTGTTTTGAGGGACAGTGCAAAGAGTTAGGATTTCAACCTCATGTTGATCCTTCAGCTTTGTCTTCGTGATGGGTCTTATTCACCTTCTTAGAAGCTTGCAGGAATTAAGCCTTCACGTTTCATCTTCACGTCGAAGTTGAAGCTAGTAACTTTCGGTGAATAAGAAGAGAATAAGAAGAAAAGGAAGAATAAGAAGAGAAAATTAAACGGATACAAACTTCCAACCATTGTTGGACATGTTGGAAAACAACTAGTTACTATTAATCATGTTGGGTGTGTTGATGATGTCAAGATCACTTAAACAACCCATAAGCCCAAGTAAACTTGCAGGATTTGTAAGAATTGACCATCTTCTTAAGGAATGCTACAGTGTAGGGTTTTCGGCATGAGATGCCACACATCCTACATTAAACTATGTCGTTAGCCTCTAGACAACATGTTGATGACTTCCTGTCGACTAGTCAAGATACCGTTGGGAAAAAGAAAAGTAGAGCCAAGTTCACATGTATGTTATGAAAAGGGATTCATCTAACTCATATTTTCCCTCATATGGAAAAAAGCCTCAAAATTAATGGAAGACATGAAGCTGTTTCACAGCCTCAACTTTTAGTTGCTTATTGCAAGCTTTCTCTCAACCCACACAGCTAGTTGATTGAGATGATCAAATGCGGCCCCTTCACCGGTCAATACGGTTTATCGTGTTGTCAATTTGGTCACATCCTTAGTTGAACAGGTTGACAAAGTGGTTGATCCGACCCCACCCTCGGTCAACCCCACTCTACCATTAGAGAGTGAAACTAAAGTGGTTGATACGATCCCATCCCTCGGTCCCACTCTCGGATTAGAGAGTGTCACCCAAGTGGTGATCGTTTCCATCTGTTGACCCCATTCTCTCCTTGGAGAATGAAACTCAAGTGGTTGATCTGATATCATCATCAATCAATCCTAATCTCAGCTAGATGAAGTAAGCGGAATCGCCCATGTTTTCTCTTTGTCCTGAAGTCTACCATCGCAGGAGGGATGGTCCTCCTTCTCCCATGGAACCTCCACCAACTAATGGGGCCATCCATTTTGATTGGGGTGTTATTACTTCTTGGACCTCATCTTCCCTCTTACATTTCTTTCCTTATTATAAGTCTGTGCAGTTTTGTGGTTGGTACGTTCCTCAAGCGTTGATAGATGAGTTGATACGGTTAGTATTTGGTCCTCTATTGCTTGACAAGCTTTGGGTTGTCCTTCACTTGCGTCGGTTACACAAAACCTGTTATCTTTTAACAGAAGGCAAATCAACTAAAGGACCCTTCACCGGTTCCTGTAACTTTGGGAGGGAAAATTGTCTTATTGACGTTATGATAGTTCAAGACCCCTTGGATTTTGCTTTACTCCTTGGGTGAGATTATGTCTATGCCATGAAGCTATTGTATCTAACTCCCCTCTAACCACTTCAATGCTCCCCTAACACTAAGCACAAAGCATTGAAAATGATCCCTATACATGGGAAGGAGTGTTGAAAAGTTCAATGCTCCCTACACATGTTGGGAGCATTGACCTTCAAAAATAGTAGTTCAATGCTCCCTACACATGGGCAGGAGAGCATTAACCTTAAAAAATGGTCAAAATCACAAGGTAAAAGGCATTGTTTCGACCTTCTTATGATGGGTTTTCTCCTCCACAATGACTTAGGGATTATGAAAAATGTTCTTCCATGGTGTCAAAGTTGTGACACTTAATAAAGTGCATGTGACACTTAGTAAGGTGCATATGACACTTGATAAAGTGCATGCAACACTTAGTAAGGTGCATACAACACTTACGACACTTAAGTGTGACATTTGGTGGTGCGTCATTTAGGTGTGTAACACATAGGTTGAGGGTGAGAATGTTCAAATTTTTATATATTTGAAGATTACCATGGACAAATATGTGTTTCATTCAATTTTTCACACTATAGATATGGATGGTGTGAACATTATTTTGGGATATCCTTGGATGGACTCAATTGGTACAATTAATATTAATGCGCAAAAGACGTTTTTGAAGCTTTGGTACAAGAAAACTAAAATTACATTGCATGATATTTATCTTACTAAATAAGAAGGTCCCAAGGGGGGCACTTGAAGAAGTCCTTTCAAGGGAACTAATTGTAGCACCTAATGACACATCATATGAAGAGTCTAAGTTTAAATCATAAGAAGAGCCTACAAAAGCACATGAAGCAAAGCCCCAAGAAGGGAATAAAAAGGAAGAAGAATCTAAGGAGCTAAATGACTCAAAACAAAAACATGTTGAAGAGTTAAATAAAGAATAAATAATAGCTAATGTTGTTGTATGTCACCACCCACACCACCTAGGGAAACAACAATAATCAAGGAAAATCCAGTCAGTAGATTATCCTTAATATTCTTAAACGTCGACTATTTTTAAATTTTGAGATTAATTCGTCGTGCATGAAATAAATCGAAATTGATGTATGTCACTTCAAAATATATAGAAATTAAAACTCATTCCTATCCATGATAAAATTGTTGCTCTGTACTCTTGAACGCCAATCAGTAGATTATCCTTACATTTAAACATTGTTTGAACTCTGTTAATCATTGAAATAAGACATAATTAGTTCATGAGTTAATTTCTTTGGAAAGAATTTTCAATCGCTTATTTTCATTGTTTGTTAATTTATTCAAATATTGTTAAGGGTTTGGAGTAATTTCCTTTTGAATTCAACTCTTTACAGGGAAAATGTTGAGAAAGGGAAAATGTTGAGAAAGGGAAAATCAAAACAGGTTAAAGCTACTGAGCCTAAGGAAAAAGGGACACAAATGAGGATTGAGTACCCTGAGGATAAGGAAAACGGTGAAGAACATAACCCAAATGTAGACTTTTATGCAAATACTAATTACATGACATGGTTAAAGAATTGTCTAGAATGGGAAGAAATTTATTAGTTTTTGGAAACTTGTAATTTTGAAGATGAGTATGAGTGAGATGAGGATGAATTCAAAGACATCAAAATATGAGGCCTACATAAGGTAGTTTTTAGGACAACTATTCTTCAATATTAAAACATGTACATTGGATAATTTCTCATGTCAATATTAAAACATGTACAATAAACAATCATGCACAAAAAGTGGTGGGATCATTTAGGCCATATGATATTGCTAAGATGTACAAGCTAGAAACTCCAGAGGTCTATTTAGATAGAAAAATTTTACAACAATTTGAGGAGAATAAGTTTAAAGGAAAGAAAAGAAGAACGAATAAATTGATTAAAAACTGGTGTTATGACCCAAACTCCTTCAAGACCAGACTAAACAAACTATATCCAATTCAAATGTTCAAAAGGCCACATACAATAGCTATCACTATGATATGTAGACTTTATGGTGAGAAAATCCCACAATATTTCAAATTGGAATGGTTTCCCCTATTACATCAAATTGTTAGAAAGGAGAAGATATTTAACTAGGTAGATATCTTGTCTGCCAACATCCTTCAAGTAGTCAAGAGATCATTGGAATCCCCTACAGGGTTTGGTTTTTGCCTCTTCATTTCATCCTACTTGATAGATGTTGTATGTGTCACCACTCCTTTTTGACTAATGAAATGGAGTTGGTCATCACATGAAAAATTAATCCATATTTACTACTAAGTGTTATGGAACAACATATGTAAAAATCATTTATATGACATATGTGAATATTTCATGGCCCCTTTAAATGATTTTATTTTTGACAAACCAACTCCAAGGATCACTAAGGAGGAAAAAAATGTTCGAAGAATATAGGTGATTGGTATATTGATGAATCCTTATCCTATTTCAAAATATATTGACGTGGTGCAGGACCCCATTTGTTGCCCAAATACATACCTGATAGATTAGCACTCAACGAGATTGCATATCAAACAACTGTCATAGGGATTACTAAACAATTAAGTCAAAATTCAAAGAGGTTGTGGCCTACTTTTCCTCTGAAATTAGGAATTTAGCCTTTATTAGATAAAAAACATGCTCGGATAGAAGCTAATATGATGGAATATGTATGTTTATACAACATATTATTTTATAGGCATGATCCCAAATATATTTTCAATGTACATTTGAAATCGACCAGTATACAAAATCATATGTACATGAAGAATTCCCTTTTGATTTTATATTTAGAAGATATGAAGATTATAACTGTCACGCAATTGGCTTAGGTTAATGGATAGTTGGTACGGATTGTTGGTTTTCATTGATGTCAACTATTGGAGAGTGATATTGTAGATTTATTTCAACCCTTAGTTATTGATGTCAACCCCTTAGTGATTGATGTTAACCCTTGGAGAAAGTCTGGTAGCGAATTCTGGTAGCACAAAGGTTTGGGTAATGGACCCAAGGTTGTTTCATGTATAATGGTATGCATTTTAATATATTTTAAGGTGATACTATTCTATATGGATAGTACATGTCATTCCATTTCTAGTGGTATGTGGAACGTCACATAACTCCTCACGGTTAGAGAGTTATGGCCATAAGAAGTTGGAGAACCAAGGTTTGGGTAATGGACCCAAGTTTGTTTGATGGATAATGGTATGAGTTTTGATATATTTGTAGGTAATACTATTCTATATGTATAGTACATGTCATTCCATTTCTGGTGGTATGTGGAACGTCACATAACTCCTCGCGGTTTGAGAGTTATGGCCTTACGAAGTTGGAGGACCCTCAAATGTCATCTAGAATCCCCAAAAGGTCAAAGTAGTCAAAGTGGTTTAAGAGATTTTAGAAGGTAAATAATAAAGTGAAATGATGAGTGTACTATAATTCAAAGTGAATACAAAATAAATTATTTAAATAATAAATTTAATGGAAGAAATTAGAAGTGGGTTAACCCTAAAATAAGGAAAGTGGGCAAAGTGACCTAGAAGATGTTTTTAAGGAAGCTACTTGGAGAATATAAATAAGAGGCAAGTCTCTCTCATTTTAGATCACACTTGAGAATATTGAATATATATAGGTGACAGAGGTAATCAAATGATATCTAAGCCGAATTTCAGAGGGAAGGTGAAGAAAATAAGGCTGGAATTCAAGGGAGGATAAATTCTTTTGATGATGTTTTCTAAGGTATGTTCTTTACAGGTCATCTCACCATTTTCGCAATAATTTTTTTGCTAGAATGATTCAGACCGTGAAATTTCTATTCCATTGAAGAAACATATACAAGTATCTGTGGTACAAAATTTATCTTGAGGGTCGTTGTATTTGTGGAGTTACACTCTGTGGAATATAGGGTTTGTGGCTAGTCCTGAAACTAGTCTAAAACATGTGTTTCAGGGAAAAACGTCATAACTTATTCATAACATATACAAATTAAGTAAGACCAAATTTTTTGGTTATAGTAAATTCTTTAGTATTCTATGTAACATTTATAGATCGATTCATCAAATATTCCGTGCGGGGCACACTCTACAAGGTCGCTCTCTAGAATAAGCCAGAATTCAGCAAGGTATGACATTTTTGCTATAACTCATTTTCTGAGAGGTTCCAAGTAGTGACACCTAGATGAATTGTATAAAACACACTGAAGAACATTGTGTATCAGTTTCAGATCATTAATCATTACAGGTACAAAGTTATGATTATTTCAAGTTAGGGTTGTTGACTAATACAAAACTAGTCACGTGAGACTAAAGAAAAGTTTGATGAAAATGCTAGTCGTGTGTTGTTAAAGTTAAGGAAGGTTTGCAGGTATGTGATCATATACACCAGGTCTATTACAGAGTTACAAATCATATTTTGACGATGAAATTGATGAGGACATTTGGTTGAGGTACATGTCGGGTACATGGTTGAGACAAGTAGTTGATGAGTTGGCACATACATGAGGTGTATTTATCCAGATGAATATCAGTGGCCACCCACCTTTTCCAATTGGCTCAAAATATTTTTCTGACATTTTTGGCAATTTACTATTTTTAGCAATTTTAATTTCTGGGGCCATTTTGAGGGCCTAAATAAAGGTTTTTCGGTATCGATCTCTTCAATGATAGCCTAAGAAATAATTTAGCCCCCAAAATGAATCTCCTCGATGATACCTTTCCAACGGGCTATCACACGCCTAAAACAGAGATTGTCTGCAAAAGTTATGACCCCGGGAAGTTGATGTACTAACTTACCCAAATGGGGCCCACATGACTTTTGGTGCTTCATATCCTAGGGTTAGGTTTTTGGATGTATAGGGTTTTTGGCATTCTTTCTTATTGTAAAAAAAGGCCTTCAGAGACTCATTCTAACCTTCTTCTTGTGAATGTCTGTTGTCGTCACATCTCTTCTCAGAGATAAGCCGCCACCATTCCAGTAAGCTTGTTTCCGCTGCATTTTACAGTTTCATCTTATTTCATTATTGAATAGACATTCTAGTCGAGCCTTTGGTCACTGATAGACACCAAGCTCACCAAATCCATGGCCTTCCACCCCCATATAGATGGCCAAACCGAGGTTGTAAATCGAATGATTTTCCATATCCTTCGCATGTATAATTCAAAGAACCCTCACACATGGGATGAGAGCCTTCCCTATGTCCAACATAGCTACAACCGAGCCTTTCATAGCTCAACCGGCCACAGCCCCTTTCAATTGGGGTTGGGATTCCAACCATTAGGTCCCATAGATGTTTCACTTCCCCTTGCGGTCACCTTGACTGACTCATCTCCTGCTCCAATTGAAGTTGACAAAGCCACCCGGTTCATTGAGCGGATTCAGAACATCTGCCAACAGGTTCAGGATATCCTACAGAAGTCTAATGACAAGTACAAACAACGCCATAATCAACATCGGGTGTCACATAATTTTCAGGTGGGCAACAAAGTTTGGTTGCACTTGCAGAAAGAACGCCTTACAGGACCCCATCAGAAGCTTCGCCCACTCCATTATGGATCGTACACTATCAACAAGGCCATGGGGGATAATTATTTTGAGCTCAACATTCCTCCTTTCCTTGTCCTGCACCCAGTGTTCAACATGGATCTCCTTCACCCTTATTTCCCACCATTATTGGACACCTCAGAAGTAGAAGAACAACTGACACCAACAGAGCTCAACCCCGACTGCATACAACATGCATCCAATGATAAGATTGTGGATAGACATATCAAGGGAACTCGGAAACAAAGGATCCATCTTTATCGAGTCGTCAAAGCAGGCAACTCCTGCACCAAGGCAAGTGGCTCACCCGGGGCCAAATTCAGCAGAAATTTCCTCATCTAATGGGGGACCTCAACGCAATGGAGATCATTGCTTCCTAAGGAGGGAGGATTTATCCAGATGGATATCGGTGGCCACCCACCTTTTCCAACTGGCTCAAAACAATTTTTTGACATTTTTGGCAATTTACTATTTTTAGCAGTTTTAACTTCCGGGGCCATTTTGAGGGCCTAAATGAAGGTTTTTCGGTATCGATCTCTTCAATTATATTTGGAGGAATAATTGATCCCCCAAAATTAATCTCCTCGATGATACCTTTCCAACGGGCTATCACATGCCTAAAACGAAGATCGTATGCAAAAGTTACGACCCCGGGAAGTTGATGTACTAACTTACCCAAACGGGGCCCACATGACTTTTGGCGCTTCATCTCCTAGGGTTAGGTTTTTGGATGTCTAAGGTTTTTGGCATTCTTTCTTATTGTAAAAAAAGGCCTTCAGAGCCTCATTGTAACCTTCTTCTTGCGAATGCACGCTGTCGTCACATCTCTTCTCAGAGATAAGCCGTCACCATTCCAGCATGCTTAGGCCCCATAACAGAGATATAGTAAAACTGGTTATTGAATAGAAAACCAGTTTTACTATATCTCTGTTATTTTGTGTTAAGCACCTATTAATAATCTGTATTCATTTTTTTTTGCTCATAAAATCCAGATCATGTATAGTTGATGATGTTGGTACATATTGATGAGTCACAGTTGATGATTAGTTGATACATGATACATGGTTGGAGGTACTTGTTAGTAGTATTGTTGACACATGGTTTATGGATGATGTAGCATACTTGTATTATTAGAAGCACATATTGATCTTGGTGATGATTATGAGTTGTTGTGTTATGCTTGGTTGATGCACATCTTTGAGATTTGTCTTGGTGATTGATATTGGCGAGTATATATGAATTGGTTGATAAGATTGATGAGACAGGTTGTTGTGATAGGTTGTTTTGACAAGTTGTTGTGACAGGTTGTTGTGACAAGTTATTTGTACAGGTTTGGTGCATGGTTGATGCACTTGTTCATGGTACAGGTTGAGGTACAAGTTGGTGCACTTGTTTATGGTACAGGTTGATTACAGTTTGTTTGTTATAGGTTGGTGCATGGTTGATGCACTTATTTATGGTACAGGTTGATTACAGGTTGAGGTATAGGTTGATGCATGGTTCATATTATTGGTACAGTTTATTTGGTGCAGGTTGATTGGTACATGTTTACAACAGTATATCTCACAGTGATAGTGTGACAATGGTTCCATCATTCTACTTATACGTCAAGGCGGTTGGACGGGGCAAGGACATGTGGTTGTAGCCACCTTCTGGTTGTAGCCAAAGATCATAGGCGGTTGTAGCCTCCTTCTGGTTGTAGCCAAAGAATTGGGGAGTTGGAGCTTCCCTCAGGTTGTAGCCTGAGAAACTAGGGGGTTGGAGCCTCCTTCCAGATGTAGCTAGAAAACAAAGGAAGTTGGTGCTTCCAATGAATGTAATTATTCAAGACATATAAGAAAAATAATTATGTGGTTTTCTCTCACTTTGGGTTTCCACGTAAAACACTGGTGTACTGTGTATGTGTATGATT
>SNQJ01S0115237.1:28086-39156 GCA_010110895.2 Picea sitchensis
CAACTTAGCCAATCCCAAAAGCTCCAAGCTAACTTTCTCCATGAGAGCTCCTCTCCTTTTATAAGTTGAAGAGGATAAGGTGAGGAGGTTAGGATGATCCCACTAAATCATGAAAGCGAGTAAGATCCAAACCATTCGGATGCGACCTCACCATGGAAGTTTCTCCTTCTAGAAGATTCGAGAAAACGCTCGTTTTTCCCACGTGTAAGCTTTCTCGCACCCTGCCTATAGAGCAACCTGCGAACCTCTCGCAACCCAACTATGGTGCAACCTATGAGAATCAGGCATTCTCGCACCCTGCCTATATAGCAACCTGCGAACTTCCCTTTTTATAGGGTTTTTACAAAGGAAAATGCAACTTCTTTTCTCAGGAAAAGTTCTTCTCCCTTCTCTCTTCAGGAACTCAGGCCACTGACCCCTCTGAAGACTACAGATAGGTTTACATCATTAACAACCATAGGGATGACGAAAATAATGTGTAACAGGTAGTCACAAGATGAGTTTATCTTTGTAGAAATGGATTTGGGAGCCAAGCAAAAGGTTGGAGGGAAGGTTACGGGTTGTAGCCTTAACCTAGGAGAGTTTGTCACCAGGGCCAACCTGTACGTGACGATCTTAGGATCTTATAATTTTGTGATCGGTATGGACTAGTTGGAATCGCATGAGGTGATACTCAATTGTAAGATGAAATAGTTAAGCTTGGTCAATGATGAGGGACAGAGACATGTGATTATAGTTCGGAACCAGGGAGTTTCCCTGAGGTTCATCTCTTCCTTGCAACTACGAAAGAGCATGTGTAAGGGATGTAAGATTTATGAGATCCTTGCATTAGACGAGAAGGGAGTAGTTGAAGGTCTAGAACACCTTCTGGTGGTGAGAGACTTTGAGGACGTATTCCCTGAGGAGTTACCTGGGATGTTTCTAGAGAGGGAATTGGAATTTACCATAGACCTAATACCGGGAAATGAACCGATAGCAAGAACGCCTTATCGGATGTTAACCCCGGAGTTACAAGAGTTGAGAATGCAACTAAAGGAATTGTTGGACCTGGGACTTATACATCCAAGTGTGTCACCATGGGGTGCACCGGTTATCTTCATACGGAAGAAGGATGGGTCGTGGAGACTCTGCATTGACTATAGTCAATTGAACAAGGAAACGATCAAGAATCAATATTTGTTGCCAAGGATTGATGATCTGTTTGATCAGATGAAGGGTGCGACTGTGTTTTCAAAGATCGACTTGAGATCAGGGTATCACCAGTTACAGATCAAGGAGGATGACGTCCCTAAGATCGCCTTTAAGACGAGATTTGGACATTACAATTTTATTGTTTTACCTTTTGGACTAACAAACGCCCCTAGGGTATTTATGAGTTTGATGAACGGGGTGTTCCTCGAATACTTGGACAAGTTCATCCAAGTATTCATTGACAATATTTTTATTTACTCTCAGATGATGGAGGAGGATGATGAGCACTTGCGCTTGGTACTACAGTGTCTGTGAGAGAACAAATTGTATGGGAAATTATCTAAATGCTCGTTTTATCAATCAAAGATTCACTACTTAGGGCATGTCATCTCCGATGAAGGTATCGTCGTGGATCCAACAAAGGTCGAGGCTATTATGGAATGGCATGTGTCGACGAATGTCCCAGAAGTGTGTAGTTTCAGGGGTTTAGCGGGATACTATCAACGGTTCGTCAAGGGATTTTCAAAGATAGCAAATCCAATTACGGAATTGCAGAAGAAGAACAAGAAGTTTGTTTGCACCAAGAAATGTGCGGAGGAATTTTAGAGGCTCAAGGAGTCGTTGACGATAACACCAATACTAAAGGTCCTAGACATGGATGCAGACTTCTTGGTATGCATTGACGCATCCAAGGAAGGATTAGTCGGAGTCTTGATGCAAGACGATCAAGTGATCGCTTACATCTCGAGAAAGTTGAAAAGGCATGAGGAGAACTATGCAATGCATGATTTGGAGTTGTTAGCCATTATATATGCCTTGAGAGTTTGGAGACACCAGCTTATTGGACAAAAATTCAAACTAAAAATAGACCATTGTGGACAACAACACATCTTTACGCAAAGTGACTTGAATGTGCGACAATGAAATTGGTTGGAATTGCTTAGAGAGTACAATTTCGAGATTACTTACATAAAATGTACAGTGAACAGAGTGGTGGATGCGTTGAGTTGGAGACCACACATCGTTTTGGTGATGCCTATTCAGACGAATCTACGTGAAAATATTCTAACTTTACCACACGACGATGACTGGTACAAAGAGGTCAAGGATTTTATCGGACAAAACACAACGATGGTACCCAGATTTGAATGATTTACGTTGGACGACGACGGATTATTGAGATTTAAAAATTGAATTTATGTACCATCGAACGACAAGTTGAGGAGTTTGATCATAAACGAGGCTCACAGAGCAGTGTACATGGCTCACCCGGGAGTCACGAAGTTGAGGGCAGAACTTAAACCCTTATTCTTCTGGAAAGGAATGAAGGCAGACATAGTCAACTACGTGGCACGATGTCTAGAATGTCAACAGGTGAAGGCTGAACATAGACATTTGGTAGGATTACTACAACCACACGCAATTTCAGAATCGAAATGGGAGGTCATTTCGATGGATTTCATTGTTGGATTGCCACTGACGGCAAGGAGACAGGACTTGATTTTGTGGTAGTCTACACTCTGACGAAGAGTGTTCATTTTATTCATGTGTGTATGACATATCAAGCACCTAACATAGCTAGAGTTTTCATCAGCGATATTGTGAGGTTGCATGGCTTGCCTAAGAGGATTATATCCGATCGAGGATCGATGTTTACTGGACGATTTTGGACTAGTTTCCAAGAGGCCTTGGGAACCCAACTTAACTTTAGTACCACGTGTCACCCAGAGACAAATGGGCAGACCAAACGAACAAACCAAATCTTGGAGGATATGTTGCACATGTATGTAATGGACCAAAATAAGCGTTGGGAAGAATTATTTCCACTGGTAGAATTTGCATATAATAACAGTTATCAAAGCACCATTAAGATGGCGCCCTTCGAGTTTATTTATGGGCGACTGTGTCAGATGCCTTTGAGTTGGGATTGGCTTGAGGACAGGGTCCTAGTGGGACCGAAAGCGATCCAAGAAATGGAAGATCAAATGAAAAATATAAGTCTAAGGATCAAGGAAGCACGAGATCGACAGAAGATTTATGTCGATGAGCATCGTGTCGATCGTAGTTACGAAGTTGGTGATCGAGTCTTCTTGCAGGTGAAACTGCATAAAAGTTCGATCAAGTTTGGAAAGGGTGTTAAACTCTCTCCTAGGTTTGTGGGACCTTTCAATATTGTGGAGAAGAAGGGGCCCATGGCCTATCGACTAGCCTTGCCTGATTCTTTGAGGCGTATGCACGATGTTTTTCATGTATCTGTTTTGACACATTATATTAGTGATCCTACACATGATATTGGCATGAGTTCCTTGCATGTATCTTATGAGGGTGCGCTCATGGCTGAGCCAATCCGCATCCTGGACCATCACATTCGACAGCTACGATGTTGAACCGTAGATCAGGTCAAGGTTCAATGGGACAACTATAGTCTGCACTTGGCAACCTGGGAGGACGCATATTATTACATGGGACTTATGTACATATTATTAGATGTTACGATGCTTTATTATTATTGCTGACATGATTCGTTGATGGATGCAGGGTGACGATATCTTTCCGACCAGAATCACATGTGGAGTAGAGGAGTCACGCAGGACAACCAGATACTTTGAGGGAGAGGTGTGGCAACAACCCTGCCACAGCCTACTCACACTCTCGTTGTGGCTTGAACTGTAGGTTAAAGATTACCAAGTTCGAGAAGACCCACGATGCCGTGAGGGCAGACTGTGACATTCGCTCATGATGATTATAAGGGGCACACAATAAGGCAGGGGCCTTATTCTCTAGAGACCCTTAGTCTCCCACAAGATCACCTAGCAGAGTATTGACTCCAGGGGTTTGATGTCTACCAAACTCAGTCAAGAGGCAATTGGCACCCTTGGAGCACATAGTGCGTCTTGAAGGGCACATCACGCAAGGAAAATAGAAAGAGGTCAGTGGCACCCTTAGATCACGCAGTGCGTCTTGAAGGGCATGTCACTCAAGGAAAACGAAAAGAGGCGAGTGACACCCTTGGAGCACCTAGTGCGTCATGAAGGGCACGTCGCGATTTTAACTGGTAAGTGAATAAACCTAGTCATCCTTAAAATGAATGATGTGATAAGTAAGTTAAAAACAATTTTCCCTAATAAAAATGTCGCCCAACCTAGTGAAATTAAAACCTAGGTCTAGGTAGAACATGTGGTCAAAAATAAAAAAAAATAAAAAAAATAAACATGTAACCAAAAGGGGGGTAATAAATTCAAATTTATTTATTAAAGTCAAAATTATAATGGAGGATTAAAATTTAAAAAAGGGAAATGGTTGTTTTTATCTATTTTTTTGCTAATTTAATTTTAGTTAAAAATAAAAAGAGGGTAAATGGTTGTTTCATCTACACTTGCTAAATTAATTTTTAATTAAAGAAGAAAAAGGGTAAATGGTTGTTTTATCTACACTTGCTAAATTGATTTTTAGTTAAAAAGGAAAAAGAGGGAAACTTAAAAGAAATATGAAACTTGAAGAAAAAGGGGAAACCTAAAGAAAAGGGGAAACGTAAAGAAAAATATGAATGTCTAACTTAATAAGGAATCTTGCCTTAGGAACTTGTTATTTATGAACTCAACTAAGAATTAAGTAAGGCATAAGTCATTTAAGATTTGTAAGGGAATATTGGGACACCAAGGAACAATTTTAGTAATGCTTTTAGGTGGGTGAGGGAAATAGGAATAATTAATTAATTAATTAAATTAATTTTCTAGTGTAACTAGGGGATCGGGCGACATGTGTACGGGGGAGGTTTTTCCTAATTAATTAAATGAAAAAGGAATTTAATGAAGATTTCGGAAACTAATTACTTGAAAACTCTATAAAAAGGATGGAGGAGGAGGAGTATGGATCTGATCTTTTTGCGTAATATTAAACTGTTGAATTTTACCTTGATTGAACTTTCTCTTGTGAGAGTTGGGATACCCATCTCTGGTAACGAGTGGTAGTTCAACCTTGCGAGGTGATCTGGGTGCTAACAGTTCTCTGGTATTGTGTGTGTGGCCCCTTTGTGGCTCAGGGGGCTCAGGGGGAAGACGAGTACCCCTAGCGTTGGTTGGGAGGTACAGGTGAGGTCACATCAGTTGACAAGCGAGAGCTAGATGGAGCGCATGCGGGACAACGACTCAGAGATTTTACATTTGGCTACGGTATGCATGTGTATATTTTTGAATGGTAGTTAATATTTTTCTTGCACCTTCAGTACTGTACTTCTATTGTGTTAAAGATTATGTTTTATTCAGTGTTTTATAATCAAATAACATAAAGTCATCCCGGCCTTATGCTCGTTGTATTTTGAATTAATTTCCCTTAGTGAACCCAAACTCTTATTGCAATGACTCCTCCGCGTTTGTTTTTATTGATTATTATGAAGAAAAAATTGTGTTTTTATTTTCTGTCCCTTATCCCTTTAGTTATTAGTACATGCCTAAATAGTCGGCCAGGAGCTGAATCGACGGTTGTCACTCCGGTGTTTAAAGACCTATAGATTCAAATGCACTGCTTTCCTATGCATGGATAATAAGTGAAGGATAAATTTCGCCCAACTATCTATCCCTTACTTATCATTGTGTTTTTCTCTTATGATTAATCCCTGATCCTTGCGCCTTTTTGTGAATGAGTATTCTTGCATTGATTGATTCATTGTTGAATGATTAGTCCTTGTTCCTTCTTCTGAATGATTATCTTTGCGTTTCACTTGAAGTGTTATCTCTGTGTTTTTGTCTCGGTGTTTTTATTTATCTCTGTGTTTTTATCTCGGTGTCTTTATTTATCTCTGTGTTTTTGTCTCTCCACTTTAACAAACTTATCTCTGCGTCCAATTTATACCTGCGTTCAACTCATCCCAATGTTCTAATCATATTGATTTCAATAAATCTTTGCGTCTAAACAAACTTACCTCTGCTCGTATGATTTTTATGATGGTCCTTGATTGTTTTATGGATGCAATTCTGACCTGGGCATCGAATGCTTGCATTGCATATTTTATTAGATACCTAGCCTAAACACTGTCATATTTGGGCATCATTCACTTTTTGAGTATTTATTTATCTGGAAAATGAATTAATTTTCGGGGCAGTATTATGGTTCACGTTTTGGGACTTAGGGTGGATTTATCTTAATGAGATAATGGCTCATTGTTTCTTGTCACTGCATTCCTCTCCTTTTTCTATGCTCTCACTCCACTTGCCAGTCTTGCTGGCAATGTTGTTATGATGCAATCATGTTTATATTTTTGGTTGGAGTTTTGCAATTACAATTCTTTTCTAAACTCAAACTTATGTTGGTCCTCTAGGTTTCTTGTTGAATTCGTTCCATTCTGGTTCATTTTTCGAAATAATTTGAATCTTTACATTTGAAGAAATAGATGTGGCCTTTGGCCCATCTCCCACAAGTTTTATTGTTGCTCATAAATCGATTAGTTTGACTGTATAATTGTCGACAACGATTTACCTTTGACAACGCTATATGTATATTGATAACTCCTTGTTAATTCCTTTACATATGATTAATTATGTTTTAATGGATAACGAATTCATAGTCAACGTATCCTTTTCACTGTTAGACAATGATTCCTTCTTACATTTAAAATATAGAAAATATATTGAGAGATTAAAAGACAACGATTTAAATGAATGGTCTGTGTTTCCTTCTGACATGTCTTCGCTTTTAATGGCTTGAATAGCGACTTTAAATTACTCTGCGATTTTCCTATTATGGACAACGATTTACCCAGCTTCACATAGTGTTTCCCATAATGATTAGTGTTAGACACCTACCTGTGATAGACAACGATTTTATAGCTTCACCAATTAATAGATTGGTTAATGTACAACGAATTTATACAATGGAATGACAACCAATTAATTGTTGCATTTGTGACTGTGTAACAGTTATGTTTTTTACTGTGTAATTGGTTGGTTGTAATTATTGCATTGTATGTTGTGTATGACAATGATCTTCCTTTTTGGTATTAATGATTGACTGACGGCAATATCCTGTAGTGAATGGAAAATGATTTCATTCATATAATAGACTGCAATGTCATGTGTTAATAGTCAATGATATTGTGTTAGACAGTTATTCATCAATCCGATGGTGAATTAAAGTTGATTGTGATTTATTGATTGATAGTCATAGTTTTAATTGTATATTTTACATAGTAATTTTTATAGACAACAACAATTTATTTTATATTTTTCTTTACACAATGATATCATACCTTTTTAGACATAAAATGGATGGTTGATAGCGTTTTTATATAGATACAACAACATGATTTAATAACCCCCAAGTGAATACTAAATAGACATCGATCTTGTTTAATAGACAACGTTGATATGTTTGTGCTTTGATAGGTAGTAATGGATAATGACTTTTGGTTATGTACTAATGGATAACATTTCCTGACATGATTTATGGATATCGTTTGTTTTCTGATATGATTTATGGATAGTGTTTTGTTTTTGAATTGTATTTACCACATCGAATATTAATGGACCAAAATATTATTATGGGACAACGATATCGTTGTTAGATATAATAGGTCACATTTATGATAACATGTATGGTCACATTTATGACAACATGTATGGTCACATTTATGATTTCATTTATGGTCACATTTATGATAATGGTAACATTTATAATAGTTCACTCCTTCGCATTTAGACATCATGATTAACAAATAATGGTTTTTGGTTTGTTAACAAATTCGTTTAATAACTTGAACAATTTTAATTTGAATGATGTCATCTCGTGTCTTTTCAACTTGTTGCTTGGGTGCGTGGGTATAGTCTTCTTGTCAGTTAATTCGGTTTCCTAGCGCGTTGGTTTTTTCATGAGTTATTGGTCCATATAGGTTATGTTGCGCCAAGGTTATTGTCACGCCTATCGCCTGGTGACAGCATGATTTCTGATGAGGGGATCATTGTGCCCCCTGATGGATAGAGGCGATTGATAACTTGGTCGGAGTCGTTGCTTCCTGATGTGGGCATTTGTTCGTTGTAAGTGATGTTGGTACTTGGTTTTGTAACGCCTTAATGCGTTTGGTTTTGTGTGTCATAGAGGTATCTATTTACTGGTCGTCGAAGTCGTTGTTTTGGGTTTGTTGATGTTGACCTTTAGTTGGTAGCTGTTGTCTTGCTTGTGTCGGGCAGGTAGCCATTTTTATATGTCTATTGATTATCGCATGTTTCATCCAGTTGCATGATGTGCTAGTATGTTTTGTCGTTATTGTCTGTTGCTTGAATGAGTAAGTTGTGTTTGTCGTCTCATTGTGTTGATTAATTGTTGTCATCGATTTCCTTCCTGCTTAAACCAAAAAAAAAAAAAAAAATGCACTTCCTGCATCGCATGTAGTCGTAACGAATGGGGTCATTACACATGAACTTGTAATAGAAATTTGTCACATGAAAATAAATCCCTAGTACTCTTTTTATCCTTCTTCACATCACGAGATCACCTGTGTAAAAATACTCTTTCATATTCTTTATATGTACCTTTGGACAGTAACTTAATCTGAGTTGATTGCACCCATTTGGCATGTCATCCCTTAGATTTAAGCATAAATATAGCTTCCATAAGGTTGGTCTTTTTACTTCCAAAAATTTACAAATTATTCAATACTAGGGCCATCATATTTTTGTATAAAATACATCTTTCTTTCTATAACCCAAAATCAAAACTAGGCTTTTTGAATAAATAACCTACTTTTCAATGGATCTCCTTTATGTGACTAGGGTTTGAGGAAGCTAATGTAAAATGACCATAAATTTGGTGATACTTCTCTGATTGGATATTACGACCACAATTATAAAATTCCAGAGCCACTCTGCAACTACCGGCACTGGTTTCACTAAAATATGGGCACTTTATCAAAATATATTTGATTCGCAAATTGTGAAACCATCATCAGAAAAAACCCTAAAAAAACTGATTTTAAATCAATGATAACTAAGGGATGCAAGTGCGAGTGGGATCCTTCTTGATCCCGAAGGAAATACAGTGCTTAATTTCGCTTGGGGCTTTGGGACAATGAAAAACAACATAGTGGAATAATATGCCCTTTACCTCAGTCTTAATCTTGCAAGAGACTGTCGAATCCATAAACTCACAGTTTTGGGTGATTCGATGATAATAATAAAGGTGATTATCAATAATGACCCCTTGGAAAAAAATTATTTAAGAGGATTAATTCAAATAATTACAAACATAGCCGAGGAATTTGAAGATATCAAAATCGTCCATGTAAAAAGGAGTTTAAACCCCCAAGTTGACCTCATGGAAAATGATGCTTCTAGCAGGTTACAAGGGGATGTTTTTTTAAATAACGAGAGGGGGACACTCCCAATCCCATAACACCAAGACATGACATGTCTTGTCACCAGCTATAGTGCCTATGTACCTCAAGGAGCCCTCATATGTGTGAAGGGTGATCATAACATTCCATGGAGTTATGAGGCTTGTGTGACGTCTTCTCCAAGCCTACACGATTCAATGTTCATATCCAGGCTCGATACAACAAATCTTCTTGCAATTTCAGAGTTGAATCCCTCAGGTTCAACAAGAATAGATCTCCCATGATCTTTGAAAGTGGGCTCTCAATCACACCCTCTCCTTCAAATTCATACAACGACAAGCATTTCAAGAAAATGAAGTCAGGTGCAGACAAGGGTTTCACTTGAATCTCCTATTTGTTTCTTACAGCAGAAGTTCATGTCTCTCTTCGCTCTTCCATTTGTGTCTAGTCACTTTGATAATCCTTTTATAGATATTTATAGACCATGTTCTCCATATTTAGTTTTTACCATCACTTGGAGTAGTTACAAGGATCACGCTTAGGGAATTCCTATGGAACCCTCAGCGAGAGACCTCTGGAACAATAGAAACCATGAAGAAGTAGGGTAGAACATGTTGGGTATGTGTTATATTATTTGCACGACTAGATATAGTGCCTGCTACATTGTGTTGGGCGTGCATGGGGGTTTGAGGGGGGGCACTAGGCCCCCCAAAGAATTTTTTTTTGCCTCAGGAAACATGTCGCATTTTTTCCTTGTTTTTTGTGTCACCTCAATTTTCATGTCCATTGTGGGGAATTTTTTTGGCACATGGTTTTTGCCGATGGTTTTCTATTTTTGGTTAAGGAATTAGGGTTTTCGACTAATCCAATTCATTTGGTTAGGGTTTTGGATGTCGTTGACTCCTATATGTATATTGTAATGTAAACAATGTATAACTATGAAAGAATATAGAATATGATAGTTTTCCTAGTTTGGGTTTCTAGGGGAAAAATCTCTGTGTAATGTGTGTATTTTCCATTGTATCTTTTCTGTTCTTTTATTGAAAATCTGTTTGCAGTAAAATATTGTACAAGGTTAAAATCTATGTTTGGTATCGGATATTTGTTGGCTTCAGGGGGATGCCTTTGTGGTCAAGAGTTTGGATTGGGACTATGATAAGCATTGTTACACTGGGAGATCTATGGTATTGATTTTTCAAGTGAAAAGAAATGGTGATCAGTTCAAAAATGGAAATAGATAATTTTAATGGGAAAAGTTTTGAGTTGTGGAAGCTCAATATGGAAGATATATTGGTGGAAAGAGATCAGTGAATCACAATGGATCCAGGTATTGAACCTACATGAACTTCAACGGATGACTAGAAAAAGATGGATCGGAAGGCAAAGAGCACAATCTGATTGTGTCTCTCAGATTCAGTATTATTGAATGTGTCAGAGGAAGCTACATCCAAATATTTATGGGATAATTTGGGGAAGTTGTATCAGTCTAAGTCCCTAGTAAATAAACTATTCATGAGAAAAAAGTTGTATAACCTAAGGATGAGAGATGGAGACTC
>SNQJ01S0115238.1:0-13197 GCA_010110895.2 Picea sitchensis
AGTTATGGCTAGGGTTGTTTTAATTGTCTATTTGAGATTAAGATAGAAAAAAATATAATCAGGATCCTCATTAAGATGGGCTTGCACGAAGGACTACTCAAGGAAATTGATATCAAATGCAAGGAAAAGGGGTATGTCCAAAGGTTGGACTATTGGAAGGTTCCTTTTATATGGTTAAAGTGTCACGGGGTGGGACATGTATAGAGAGACTATGTGCAACATGGTAGAAAAGGGATCTAGAGGAAAAAGGAGGAGGGGTGTAAAAAGGCTCATATAGTCCAGGGTTTGAAAGAAAATATATTAAATTCAGAGGGTATAAAAGTCAAAGTCTTGGTTGTCCAAGATAGGTCAAGTCCAAATTCCTTTGAAGGTTGTCAATTGAACAAAGAAGTGGTAGATCACCTAATTCAAGGTATGTTACATCCTTGTAATTAAGATGAACAAAACTTGTAGAATTATAATTTTAATATAAGGGGAGGGTTATTAATTCTCAAAATGAAGGGGAAGGAAGTGAAGAGCCTTGATTATTTGGAAATCGGGGTTATATCCTTAGGGAAGGATCCAGATCTAACTCCCTTTGAATCCAAGCCTTTTGACCTTGGAGGCATGTGGTTGGATTCCCAATATCATGTCAAATGTGTTGAAAATCCCCAAGCAGAACATTGTAATCTAGCAGTCGATCATGGGGTTTCTCAAATTTGGAGAGATGATTATAAAGATTTCTAGAATTCCTAGGGATCCTGGGATCCAAGAAGATTCCCAGGGCTTTGTTCATAAGCCAAAGTGGAAACTTGTGGGATCCCAGGTTTTCGATTCATATCTATGAAGCTATACATGTTCAACAAAGGGGTAACTTCTCCTAAAAATAAAGGGACAACTTGAGGCCCATGAACAAAGTAATATTGGATGAAGGTAAAGAAATTGAGGGAGGATTGGCCAAAGACAAAGGCCAATCTACAAATGTGGGTAGAAAGTCATTCATATCCTTAGCTAAAAAGAAAATAGTCAAGGATATGTTTATCCCTCAACAACCCCCCTAAGTTTTGAGCAAAACTTGGGGCCCTCATTTTTCTTTAAAGTATGAAAATGCTTTCTTTTCGATTTATATTGACCTTGGCTCCTCATTGTCTTGCAGACATGTTCATGTTTTTTAGATAGTTAATTCAAATGTGATGAGAAATAAAGGTTGTCAATTGAAAGAAGAAGTGGTAGATCGCCTAATTCAAGGTATGTTACATCCTTGTAATTCAGATGAACAAAACTTGCAGAATTATAATTTTAATATAAGGGAAGGGTTATAATTTCTCAAAATGAAGGGGAAGGAAGTAAAGAGCCTTGACTATTTGGAAATCGGGGTTATATCCTCAGGGAAGGATCCAAATATATCTCCCTTTGGATCCAATCCTTTTAACCTTGGGGGCCTATGGTTGGATCCCCAATATCATGTCAAGTGTGTTGAAAATCCCCAAGCAGAACATTGTAATCTAGCAGTCAATCATGGGGTTTATCAAATTTGGAGAGATGATTATAAAAAGTCTTATAATTCCTAGGGATCATGGGCTCCAAGAAGATTCCCATGGATTTGTTCAGAAGACAAAGTGGAAACTTGTTGGTTCCCAGGTTTTCGATTCATATCCAACAAAGGGGTAACTTCTCCTAAAAATAAAGGGACAACTTGAGACCCATGAACAAAGTAATATTGGATGAAGGTAAAGAAATTGAGGGAGGATTGGCCAATGACAAAGGCCAATCTACAAATGTGGGTAGAAAGTCATTCCTATCCTTAGCTAAAAATAAAATAGTCAAGGAGATGTTCATCCCTCAACAACCCCCCTAAGTTTTGAGCAAAACTCGAGGCCCTCCTTTTTCTTTAAAATATGAAAATACTTTCTTTTGGATTTATATTGACCTTGGCTCCTCATTGTCTTGTAGCCATGTTCATGTTTTTTAGATGGTTAAGTCAAATGTGATGAGAAATAAAGACTCACACTAAACCAACCAGGAAAGAGAAGATAGTTTCAAACAAGAAATAAATGACAATCACACACAGTACACATAGATTTTACCCTGGAAACCAAAAAATGTGAAAACAAACATTCCTTGAGCATCTTTCTCCTTGTTGTCTTATTCATTCAATGAATAAAGAGTTGCATGATTAACCTTGGTCTACACCTAAGACACAATCTCCATTATACTCTCTTTCTTTACACAAGAACAACCTTGCAACCAATTTGGCTTACATCTACATGACCAACAACATCCTCTTAAAGGATTCATCAATCTAATACAATTACAACATGCCTTATTTATAGGTTTTACAGTATGCAAAACCCTAAATCATGGCACCTAAAAATGGTTACAGATCCATGCAAATGATTGGTTGCAAATCCCGTGAATCTCAGGATTCTGTTACAGTTAACTTCAGTCGGTTTACCAGCCGACAACTAGTCAGTTGCCACTTGAAAACATGTTGATTGTCCTTTCAAATTCTCGTTGATGACTTTGACTTGGACTTTATTGGTTGATCACTTCGACCTTCAACTTAACCATCGAATCGACTTGACTTTTCAGTTGACTTATCACCCAGTCGACCCACCTCGACTAAACAATCAAATGATTGTTCTTTCAGTGCAAAGAATATAACAACCCAACATTCTCCCACTTGTTGTCTTCTTTGCTGACATAAGAGAACATGAACATTTGTTCACTAACCCAAGGCAACAATTCCCATTGCCTCTCTACACCAAGAGAATTTCACAACACTCATAGACTCGTTCAAAGAGTATGATATGTTTTCTAAAGTGTCTACCTTCTCCAACAACACCTTCTTGATTTCCACCATATCTCTCATGAAATGGTATATACATCAATATGCTTCGTCCTGGAATGGTATGTTAGGTTCTTTGCCAGAAATATTGCACTTTGACTGTTGCAATTTATCTTCATAGCTCTTTGCTCAAACTCGATCCCTGAACATAGTCGATGCAATCATATTGCTTATTTGCTTCCAGGAGTGGCTGCCATGTATTCAACTTATTTTTTCGACAAGCCTACAATTTTTTGTCACTTACTCATCCAGTTGATTGCTCCACCAAACATATTGAACACATATCCATTGATCGACCTTTATCGATCCAGATCTCCATCCTAGTTAGTTTTGAAAAATCCATGTACATTTACTTCACTATCTGCTTCAAGATTCCCTTGTTAGTATATAACATAATATTTTGTGCCACACAAATACCTGAACACTCTTTTGAATATAGAACAATGCTCTTTCCCAGGTGTCAACACCTATCTACTCAATACTTCCACTACATGAGCAATGTTTGGTCAAGTGTAGATCGTCTCATACATCAGACTACCAACAACACTAGCATAGGGAACACACACCATGTCCTCTATTTTTTCCTGTGTCTTTGGACATTGTTTGACAATTAGTTTTTCTCCCATAGGAATTGACACCTTTACTGGTTTGCAATTATGCATGTTGAAATGCTTCAAATTGTTTCAATGTACTTCCTCTTATTCAACCAAATCTTTATAACTGCTCGATCTCTCTTGATCTCCATTCCCATAATGAATTTCGTAGCATCGAGATCCTTCATGTTGAACTTGGAGGATAGTTGTTTCTTCACCTCCTTTATTATGTCCATGTTGTTTTTTACCAGCAACATGTCATCAACATACAAAGCTACATTTATGAAATGACTACCTTCTTCCTTGGAATATACACAGTGATCAACCATGCTTCTCACAAAACCCAAACTAAGGAAGTGTGTGTCGAACTTATGGTATCACATCCTTGGTGATTGCTTTAGACCACAAAGGGATCTTTTCATCTTGCACACTAGCTCTTTCTTGCCCTTTACTGCAAATCCTTTACGCTATTTCATGTAGATTTCTTCTTCTAGGTCCCCATATAGGAACGCTCTCTTCAAATCCATTTGCTCTATTTTGAGGTCAAATGTTGCAACCAAAGTCATTAGTACTCTAATGGAAGTTAATTTTGCAACAGGGAAAAAAATATCACCGAATTCAACTACCTCAACTTGGGAATATCCTCTCGCTATTAGTCGAGCTTTGAATCTCACGACTTGACCCGTTGCGTTCTTCTTTTCCTTGAGTACCCACTTGCTACCAATGGGTTTTCTTTCATTAGGTAATTCAACCAGATCCCATGTCTCATTCTTGTATAATGAATCCATCTCTTCAACCATGGTGTCCTTCCAGAGTTTACCCTCTGTCGAGTTGGTTGCCTCCTTGACCGACTTGGGATCCTCGTTAGTGGCAGATAACACAAATGTAGAACGGAAATCAAGTGGATTGTACCTATCAACATGTTTTCTTACTCGTTCATACCCCCTTACAATCGGAGTTGGTTGTTCCACCTCTTCATCTAATTTAGTCGACTCATCTGAATCATCTTCTTTGTTCCTCAGTTCAAACACCAATTTCTCTGGATCTTTTTTTGTTTGAACCTCTCCAAACTCAAAAGTTCCACTCACTTCCATGAATACCACATCTCAAATGTACATTGTTTTCCTTGATGTCGGATCCTAGGGCTTATATCCTTTCATTTGATCCTTGTACCCAATGAAAATACACTTGACTGCCTTCTTGTCTAGCTTGTTCCTCTTTTCCTTGGGAACATGCACAAATGCATCATCACCAATTCTTTGAGATGTGAAAATGAAGGCTTCTTACCAAACCATACCTCATGTGGAGTCGACTAGCGCCAATGAAGGAGACCTATTTACCAAATACTTTGTCGTGTCAACGGCCTCTGCCCATAATTCTTGTGTGAGCCCAACACCACTGAGCATGCTCTTTGCCTTGTCCATCAACTTCCTATTCATTCTTTCAACAACTCCATTTTGTTGTGGGGTATATAGTGTGGGATTTTTGCGTGTTGTGCCACACTGCTTCCAGAACTGCTCAAAGTCCTTTCGACATAATTCACCACTATTGTCAGTTCTCAACACCTTGATCTTCTTATCTGTCTGGTTTTCCACAAGAGATTTAAACTCTTTGAATTTCTTGAAAACCTATGGTTTCTTCCTTAGTAAATATATCGACGTCTTCTTGGAAAAATCGTCTATGAAGGAAACATAATACAAGGATCCACCAAGTGAAGGGAATGGTAGAGGCCCAAACACATCACCGTGAATTAATTCCAGAATCTCTTTTTCCTTTGTTGTTCCATATGGGAACCTAACCCAATTTTGTTTCCCATATATGCATGTTCACAAAAACCTACTTCTAAATTACAATCAAGAAAACCTTCAACCATACCTTTGTTGTGCATACCTCGAAATCCTTTTTCTCTAATGTGTCCCATCCTCTGGTGCCATAACATGGTTGAGTCAACTTGATGAAGAATATTCAAGTTGGTTTGTATCAACTCAACCTGAGTTAAGTCGAGTAGAGTCAACTTTAGGAACAATAATGTTGTTGCATCCAGTGGAGTCGACATTCCCTAACAACTTGTATAAGGTTCCAATCTGAACTCCTTTCATTAAGACCATCACTCCCTGAGCATTTTGCATGTATCCTTCTAAAATAGAGTGTGCACACCCACATCACTCATCTCGCTAACATATGTAAGGTTTCTTTCCAAACCCAAAATATGTAGCACACCCAGAAGGGTTCTACTCTCCCATATTGTAGTATCAGTCGAACTCTTCCCCATCCAACAATTTTGGTTTTGAAGTTGTCCCCTAAGAACACATCTCCTCCTTCATATCTCTCATATTCATAGAACCATTCTCTGTGAGGTGTCATATGAAAGGATGCTCCTGAGTTGATCAACTAAACATCCTAATCTAACTATGTAATAGTCGACGCCATATACACATGGTCTCCTTTATCCGGATTAGTCTTTATCTCAGTGGACTGCTTCTCATTGGGTCCTGTACTGACTTATGTTTCCTTCGACTTGCAATCTCTCTTGTAATGCTTAGCTTTACCGCATTTCCAACATCTTCTCATCGACAAAATCGAGGATTTAGATCTACCCTTCGAATTAGACTTTCTACCCGAGAATTTTCCCTTATATCAATCGCCTAGTTGACCTCTCACCATCAAGTAATCTTTGGTCAATCCTTTCATGTTCTTTCATCTCATTTCTTCATAAAATAAATATGCAACCATGTCTTCTAGCACTAGTGTGGTCAAATTACTCCCCTTAGCCACGACCAAGCTATCCAATGAGTCTAGAAAAGAACATAATAGGCTAATACATTTCCCCTCCTTGGTGATTTTAATATCCACAGACAATAACTAACTTATTACAATATTGAATGCATTCATATGCTCTATTACCGAGCTCCCATCACTCATCCTTAGAAGATACAACTTCTTCCGGAGGAGCAACTTATTTACAAGGGATTTTGATTAGTACAAGCTTCCCAACTTGTCCCACCGTTTCTTGGTCGAGTCTTCACCTAAGACATTCAACAACACTGAATCTGCAAGACAAAGTTGAATTGTACTCCTTTGCCTTCTCTCTAGTTTCTCCCATTCTTCCCTCGACATACCCATCGAAATGGTTCCTGGGAATATTGCTACCCACTATTCTCGATCTACAAGGAGGTCTTCAATTTTAAGCTTCCAAAGTTCAAAATTATGGCCATTGAATTTTTCGATCTCTATCCTCGAACTACTTGCCATTCTTTCAAGAACAACTTTAAATATAGTTGCTTACAACTCCCACTAAACCTATGACTATCTCAAATCCAAGATCTGCTCAACCTTCCTCTAATACAACTCGTACAAAGCAACAAATAATCTCTTATACCAAATGATGTGAAATAAAAACTCACACTAAACCAACTAGGGAAGAGAAGACATATTTAAAGAAGAAATAAATGACAATCACACATAATGCACATAGATTTTACCGTGGAAACCCAAAACTAGGAAAATCAACATTACTTGAGTGTCTTGCTCCTTATTGTCTTATTCATCCAGTGAATAAAGAGTTACATGACTAACCTTGGTCTACACCTAAGACACAATCACCGTCATACTCTCTTGCTTTATACAAGAACAACCCTACAACCAATTCAGTTTACATATACATGACCAACATCATCCTCTTGAAGGATTCATCAATCTAATACAATTACAACATGTCTTATTTATAGGCTTTACAATATGCAAAACCCTAAATCATTGTGCCCAAAAATGGTTACAGATCCATGCAGATGGTTGGCTGCAAATCCTGTGAATCTCGAGATTTTGTTACAGTTGACTTCAATCGGTTTACCAGTTGGCTACTAGTCGACCTCTAGTCGGTCTTTAGTTGATTGCCACTCAATTTCTTGTCGACTAACCTTTCAACTTCTCATTGATCACTTCAGCTTCAAATTTCCCGATGGATCACCTCGACCTTTGACTTAACCATTGACTCGAATTGACTTGTCAATCAACTTATCACCTGGTCGACCCACCTTGAATAGACAGTCGGATGACTGTTCTTTCATTGCAAAGAATATAACATACCAACAAGAAGAGCCTTCATGTTTTATTGACTTAAACTTGACTTGGTTTATTTTGCTTCCATGACGTAAACTTTTTCCTTAGTTGATTTTATCTTAGCCTCTTTTGGCCCCCGATTTTCAAACTAGGGCCAATCCCAAAATCGAGCCTCTTATTTTCTTTTAGTCACTGAGCTTGCCCCCAATCTCCAAATCAAGCCTAGTGTTAAAATAGGGCCCTCCTTTCACCTCTTAGAACTCTTTGAACTTTTGAATTGTTTGTTTGAACTTTTAGAATTTTTTCTTGATTTTGATTAAGTCTTATGGCCTCTTTTTTCGTTTTCTTCTTTTCCTTGATGTGGCAATCAACTCTAATTGTCGAATTGAGGCCTTCCTTCACTAAATTACTTCTTCTTAGTTAGGCCCATTCTTGTCATTCATTTGCTATTTCCTTTTCCTGATTTCTAAATCGACCCTAATTATTGTGGATCGAATTTGAGTTTTCCTTCGAGTCCGAGTTGGATTTTTTCTTCAGAGTCTGGAGTTTTTCTTTTGGAGTTTGAGTTTGAAATCAAGTTGTTTTACTTTCCTTTCAAACTTTTCTGCCCCTGATTTCACAATTAGGTCCCTTCTTCCCTTTAATGCCCCCCCTCCCTCCCTCCCCAAATTATGAGTTTTGGCTCAATCTCCAAATCAAGCTCTCCTTTCAATCTTCAAACTCCTTGATTTCTCTCTCATTTGTTCAACTCCTTTAAATTTAACTTTGTGTTTGAGTGTTTTTTTACCTCTTTTGAACTTGACTAAGTTAGGCCAAAACCTTTTCTAAGCCTGATTTGAAAATGGGGCCCTCCCCTCACCAAGTCTTCTACTCTCTTGGCCCAATTTGGCAATTGGCCCAAATTTCCAAATTGAGATCTCCTTCCCCAAACTTAGATGTGAGAAGATCCTGATTTTTTAAATCAGGCTTGATTCTCAATTCATCCCCCCTCATCAAACCAATTTTAATTCAAATCAATAAAAGAGTTCAAAGGAAAATTAATTAACCATATGCACCTTGTTCAAGGTTTACTAATTTGCAGGTACATTTACACATGGAGCATCCCTCTAAACAAAAAAAAAACAAACCCCAATTGGCACAAAAGGATAGTTGGATGGAAAATGGCACACGGAGCATCCCTCTAAACAAAAGAAACCAAACCCCAAGTGGCACAAAAGGATAGTTGGATGGAGAAATGGAACAAGAAGGGAGTTCAAACAATCAAGAAAGGATTTCAAACTCACCAAAGGAATCAAACCCCCGGTTGTCAGAGATGAAGAAATGGATGGAGAAGCTCGAACAACCAAGAAAAGGAACTAGTTAACAAAGTGGAGGAATTAAATGATTACACTTCATCTCCCCTTTTTGTATAAATAAGATAAACATGGTAAGGAAGGGACATCTTTTTGCCTCAGATTGTAAATTGATTTCAATATCTACTAGAGAAGCCAACTCCCCCAATTCAAGTGCAAGATGGAACCCTTTCTCGAAGCTTGGGCATTGGGAATTCCATGAAGATTCACACCTTGCAAATCCAGACGCCACGAGGCATCCTCTTGCCTCATCAAAATGCTCAGCATTAACTTAGGTTTTAAGTCGCATGGGGGATGTGTGCTGACAATCATTCTCATGCCCACCATTAGTTATTGCAGGTCGCTCCTCAATACCTCCACCATGAAGATTGACGACTCTGTTAGTACTTACAACAATCACTCCGAGCAATGAATGACGACTCTCAACCTTAGAAATTACTTACTCTCCATGCACGCCTTAGATTGGTATTCAACATAGACTGATGGCTTTGGTATGAAGGGAATTACTACTAATATTATGGAGGATGCAACCCCTCAAGCCAATATTCATTTCCATAGTCGGCTCCAGAACTCCAATGAGATTTGGGATACTTGCAGGCTCTAGTTCCTCGACAACCCTATCATTCCTTGATGCTCTCTTGGTTCATCCAACACCCAGCTTTAAGGGACCTTTATGGACATGTCTACTCCTAGGGGAAGAAGTAGAATCCATCGTACTCAGTCTTGGTTGAGAATCCACTAGGAAGTGACTAAGGCTATGGAAGAGTTCTCCAACACCATCGTGCCGAAATCTCGGGTAGGCATTGAAATTTTGGAAAATGAGGCTCGTCATAGGAGGGAAATCACTCTAGATGTTGTTGTTGACACGGAAGTCATGCCGTTTTTTCTCGATACTAGTACAACCAGTGCTAGAGATACCAAATTCTCTGCATTGTCGACCTCTGTTAGCGCATGAAGACCATCCTCACTCAAGCCATCATTGTCAAAGATGTCGCTCAAACGGAATTGGCCAGGAAAATTGAATACATTAAGCTTCAGAATCAACTGTTGGAAAAGAAACTCAATATCATCACTGCCAAGGTAGGCATAAAATTCAGTGAATAGGGAGAAGAAACTACACAGGTTCCTAAGGAAGCTCCTCCTTTTTTTTCTTGATTTGCTTTCATGCTTCCTCACTTCTTTAGTTTATATGGCCATGGAATTAAGAGCTCCAATCTTCATATCTATGCAGACTTCTAGACAACTCTTGTAATCAGTTTTAGGAGTTTTTTGTGAAAAGTCTATGAACGGTCTCTCTTTTGATATATCCCAGGCAGTAAGCCCGATGAAGCATCCATTCTACTGTTGGGCTAGTTTCCCTCGAGGCAGCCCAACAATAGAACATTTGTAATTATTTTTGCCTTCTTATTAAAATAATCTCGTTAGTTTAAAAAAAAAAAACTAGAGAAGCCAACTAACCACTATTTTGAGATTCATTCTAGTGTATGTGTGGTGTGGGACTACTCCCTTTATTATTATGTTGGAATAATTGTGAGATTAATTACTTTTGTTGTAGATTTTTCTCATGCAATCATGATGACTTCTTATTGTTATGTTTCAATTAGTTGCTAGTTGTGAATATGAAATGGTTGATGGTCACTAAAATAAGGCTAACCTGATTTTATGACTGGTTATTTTTTCACTGTTTTAACCATTATTTTTGCAATAAACTATTTTCTATTCTAGTGGTTGGAATGTTTACTTATATCATGTTCATTTTTGTTTTCAAATCATAGACATGTGTTTAGATTAAGATTGCATTCTTTTATTAGTTATATGACTACATTTTGGAATTTATATACCTAAATTAAAGCTCATCTATCTATTTGGCAGTCAAGCCAACATACTAGAGGAGGTTGATATCCCAAAAAAAGAAAAGGCTAATTGGGTCTTAGTTCTGGGAAAAATCCCTTAGTTTGGCACAATACATTCAATAATTTGGTGCTAGGAGGGTTTGACTACCCTTGTATGGCCAATCATTGTAGAAGTTCCCAACCATGTGTTCACTATTGCAAAAAAAAGAAAAAAAAAAGAGTTACCATATGCCCAATCTCACTTGGAAAGTGAAAAGAGACCCAACCTTGAACTATATTTCCAAGACATGGATATTGAATTTGAAAATCCTCCTAGTCCACCACCTAAATCTCTTTTAGAAGCTATATCTAAAGTCCCTTTTGTTGCTCCTTTGTCTGAAATTCAGGCCCTAAGACCCATTACCAGAGCATACGCTCGAGAAATTGGTCGAAAAACTTCCTTTGTTACAATAGTTATCTAGATGTATTCAAAATCACCAAAAAATTGTTCAGAGTAAGCAAGAAGCTATAGTATCAACCCTAGATGATATGGTTTTCTTAACTTTGGAAGAAATCATTGAATGACTAGACCAAATTTCTTCCCCAATTCCATCTAAGAGCCCCAATTTTTTTGAAGTCAACTCCCAAGCTAACATTGACTATACCAATATGGCTTGACTTGCTCAAGATGCCTTAGCTTTTCCAGGACAACTTCATGATCTCCCTAAGCATTCTAAGAGATTGCTACCCAAATTTGAGCTTGACAAATCTTGACCACCATAAGACCACATTAAAAAATTATGTTAGTAGTTAGGTTAATGAACATCCAACATCATGATATTGTATGTAATATTTTACCATATAAATTTGTAAATAAAGCCTCCACATGGTACTTCAACCTAGTTACAAGGTCTATTACCAACCAGGAATAATTTGAAACAACTTTCTTAACTAAATTTTGGGATGAAAGAACCCTAGCTACATTTGTATTAGAAAATTATCCAAAATGAAATGGATGGTAAATAAAGGATAAAGGACTTTAATAAAAAAAAATACCATCATCCTTAATAAGATACCTAAAACCTCTAGGACTTATGGTGATGTAGGAGTTGAATTCTATATATTTTCTTTTACAATGTCCATTGCCATGTTTGTTAAAAGAGTTGGAACAAACACACTAGTAGAAAATTTTAAAGAAGCAATTGATGTGGAAAGGGAAATGATTAGTCTTAAAGGAAATCCTTGTTTATAAAAAAAATCCCACAAGCAATCCCAAGAAGACTTTTCTTTACCAAATGAGACACTGAAACTACAAAGATATAGTCAACCAACATGGAAAGCTTGCAGATGATTGTAAAGAAACTCTCAAATGAAATAATTGACTTTAAAAAGAGTTCTATTGAAGGAACTTTAGGGAAACCATTTAAACCATTCTTTAAAAATAAAATCCCACCCCCTTGAAGCCCCTTTCGACCAATTCAAATTTAGACATAGATGAATTTTCCATGAAAAAAATCTGCAAAGCTCACATGACCAGTCTCTCAGAAAAAACATGTCGTAATACCCTTGTTTCCCCGAGTTTGTAAATATAACCATAACTGGCCAAGAGACAAAGGTGGACTAAATATGTATGAATATTTGATTTGATGAACCCTTGTATAAAAGGGCCAATGTATGAATTTATGTTATTATTAGAATTTGAAAATGTGTTGCACAACTACTGAAAGGAGGAAAGTGTGCCAAGATAGATCATGGATGCTATGAAAGAGATGGTGAGGGGAAACCAAGAATGGTTGAGATGACCCTCACCAGACCAATACCTACTGGGTGTAATTGCTCAACAGTCCTCTGACCTATAAATGAATTACTAGTCAGGATGGTAGTTGGAAGGCCATCCTCAAGAGTTAATGAGGAGATGGGGCAGGGTACCCATTTGTAAGGCTTCCAGGCCTGACCACGAATGAGGATTTAGACCCACACAACCTTACTGAGGAAAGAAAAAAATGAGGTAATTCGGAGACAAAGACATATATGCAAGATAGCAGAGTAGAGAAAACACTCTCCCGAAAAGAACAGTGAGGATACTTCGACTCGGAAGTGGAGAGGAAAAGCTTAGCAGTAAGCTCGTTTTGGATGGAAGAAGCCACATACAGGGTTTGGATACAAGCTGATAGACGAGGTTGACGAGTGACTGAGGAAATACTCCTACAGACCTCAATTTCTTGAGGTAGAGAAACCAGACACCCAGTTCATGTGGGAGGAGGAGAGTAACCTTTGTCCCTGATTGTTGTGGAGCACAGAGAAAGAATCTCTCTCAGAGCATCATGGTCTATCTCGGGGGTGGCCAGTGGTAAATCTGTTAGGAGTGACTGTGTCTATGGTTGGGAGGAAACGAGCACCCCTTTCAACAATTGATTCAAGTTTCTTAGTTCTGATAAGTATTTTCATACACTGTGTAATATGTTGGATGTGATGATGAAATGTTTGTGTTTGTGATTAAGTCTTTCAACATTTTGAACAAATATTAGATAAGC
>SNQJ01S0115238.1:14112-28078 GCA_010110895.2 Picea sitchensis
ATTGGCCGTCAAGTGTTGACCGTTGAACTAGGACCGTTGGATGAGAGGTACATGGCAAGCAATCTCATAGTCCAGAGACTTCGTACTCTGGAGGAACCTGGCCAAGACATTTCAAAGTGTGAAGACTCCCGAAGTCGCGAGTGCCGAAGTGGATCTTGACCATTGGTCGAAGACGACACATTGTGCCAGATTCGAGAGTCCAAGGACTTGGCTTGTAGAGGGAATTTACGTCAAGGAGAGACGGTAAGCCTCGAAGCCCGGAGCCATGAAGCAACGAGGACCGTGGATCTACGAATCCACGTGGATAAATCTCAACCATGTGATGGGGGTGATGTGGCCCACTGACGTCATCCTAGGTGACGTGGACCCATAACCAAGGTGCCACGTGTCACCTAGATTTGGCCGATTCACCCATCCCTTGTGCCTATTAGAGCAGGACATGTGTCACCCCTTGAAGAGGACATGTGTCACCGCTTGACCCTTGCCGCATGTCAACTGTTGAATCGTGCCCACCTGGCCAACAGGGCTAGTGACATGTTCAGGACTCTGGAAGCCTTGACAGTTTCAGGGGTTTGGGAGATTCAAACGTAGTATGATAAATAATGATTCAACGAGATTCGTCGATCACCGAAGGCCGAAAGTCCAATGATGATAGTCGATCTCTGAAATGTCAAAAATGTAATACGAAGACTGTCGCTTGCCGACGACCAAACATCGAAGGGCTAGGGGCACGTGGGATATTTCGAGACTTTGGGGATTTGGAAAAAGGTGTGTTACACGTAGATTATCGAAGCCCCCTCCTTAATCATAGGATCTTAAAGGAGGACGTGGATCGTCGCTCTCCTCCGTTGTTCGAAGATCTGAGAATTTGACAACACTTTTGGAACTCCCAAAGTCTGGGAACTTCCAAAGTGTTGAAACCATTGCTAACGCTGGCTCTTAGCTCCCGGTTTTCAGCCTGAGGTCACGAGGAGGACCCCACTAGTTGGTTTAATCGCTTAGTTAGAGATGTAAACTTCGGGGGAGTAGAATGAGAGGGTTTTGCTTAAGTAGGGGACCGTAAATGAACCATGGAAAACGAAAATTTGATGCCCCATCCCTAGAAAGGGTGTTTAGGGGTTGGATGAGTTACAAATTGGTATCAGAGCATGGCAATAACACTTGGCCTGCTTGGGCTCATGCATGAGTCGCATAAAAATATTATTAGAGAACTTATGGGGTAACTCCCTACCTTACCCCCCTCTATAAGAAACCTGTTTGAACCTCTATTGAAGAGAGGAACGAAACCTTCTACTGTTGATATATGTTTTGAAAGTTTGCACTGTAGGTTTCTAATGTTTCCAAATAAAGAACTGACTTCACCTTGCAATGATATGTGTTGCTCATGAATTGGTAGATTAGTAACTAACAAAAAATGTTTTATCAGCACTCAAGCAGTCCATGAAGAATGGGAGAACTACAACGTAAAGGATGGTGACACATAAGGAGTTGGGGAAGAGCTCCCACAATAGAGGGGAAGAATCTAATGAAAGGAGGGTGGTGGAAACCCCTCCAAATTTGACCAAAGCTGTAAGAAGCCTCATGGCATAATTATAGAGTTATAAGGCTGACAATGAAAGGCTAATCAAGGAGCAGGAAAAACATACGAAAATTAATGTAGTCCTACTACAAAGTCTATCATATATACAAAGGAAACTGCAACATGGTCCAGCTGCCAATCATGTGGACATGCATCATACTAAGAAAACTCCAAGTCCACCTGAGATACAGAAGCATGGTCCTTAAAGTGGCCACACCAAGAGGAGCACCTCAAAGAAGGCCCAACATGGAGCCAAGAGACATTCAATGGAAGATTCATCTAGTGAGGACATTGACAACTCCAAGGAATCCTCTAGTGGTAAAACTAGTTCCCATTCTCAGACAAGAGGAAAGAAGAGAAAACATTCCAAGAGTCGTGACCCTGAAGAATTCAAGAAATCCAAACCACCCAACTTCGACGGAGAGATTAAGAAAGGGGAAGCAGCAGAAGTTTGGCTACTCGGCTTGAAGAAGTACTTCAAAGTCCATGACTACTATGAAAATTTAAAGTCTCGGATAGCCATTTTCAACCTAAATGGGAAAGCTTCCATTTGGTGGGAGGACCTTAGGAATGTGAAAGAAGTCCATGAGAAGGACTTGTCATGGAAACAATTTGAGAAATAATTTAAGAAGAAGTACATGTCAGAAAAGTACTTTGATGGGAAGACCAAAGAGTTCTATGAACTCAAGCTGGGACAACTCACCATAAATGAGTATATCAACAAATTTCTCAAGCTAATGAGGTATGTGCCCTACATAAAATATGAAAAGGTAAAGATGCAACAATTTATTAGTGGCTTACCTCAGTCATATCGGGACAAAATTGAGTTTGATGAGCCAAAGACCTTAGAATATACCATTCGAAAAGCAAGGTATTGCTATGAGTAATTCAAGAGTAAGACAGAACCCCATGAACAGTGGAAGAAGAAAAACAATTTGGGATTCAAGAAGAAGGGGTTTAAACCCTTGAAATTTAAGAACCTTGGTAAGATCTCTAGGATGATCCTTCCTTCCAGAAGTGTGTATCAACGCAATTTTTCATCCTAGAGTGGAAATAAACCATTAAAAGAAGCTCCAAGTAAGACCGATAACATGAATAGAGAGACCTTGAAATGTTGGGGTTGTGGAGAGGAACATTTGCTGAGGGAATGTCTGCATAGGCAACAAAACCCTGGGAGGGTCTACAATGTCCAAGGGGCTACCACAGTCAATGATGTGGCTTGGAGCCTACCACAAATTTATGCAACCTTTAATAATAGACAAGCTGACCACCAAGCTTCAATGTTGGAGATGGAAAGTACGATTTCCAACCATTCGGTTTCCATTTTAATTGACCCTAGTTCTAATTTGAGTTATGCTACCCCTCAAACTATTGAGAAATGTAAATTGCAACAAGTTAAACGTGTTAAATCATGGCTGGTACAACTAGCCACTAGAACCAAAAGAAAAGTAACAGAGGTCATACCAACATGGCAATTTGTCATGAGTGTGTTTCCCACCCAAATGAACCTAAACATACTTCCTCTTGGATCTTATGACCTGCTGATTGGCATGGACTGGTTGGCTGCCCACAAAACCAAGTTGGACTGTTATAGTAAAACTTTGGAGTGTCAAAATGAAGAAGGAAGAAGGATAACCCTACAAGGGATTCAAAATCCTATCTCAGTGAGACAAATATCAACCCTCAAAGTGAAGAAGTATTGCAGAAAGGGATGTCCCTTGTATGCAATACAAGTATTGAACTTTGTTGAGAATGAAAAACCTAGCCTAGAGGACCATCCCATATTAAGAGAATATAAAGATGTATTTCCAGAAAAGGTATGAGGTCTACCTCCAAGAAGGGATATTGACTTTTCAATAGAACTTGTACTAGGAGCAATGCAATGTCTAGAATACCCTATAGAATGAGTACACTAGACCTAGTTGAGCTCAAACTCCAGCTGAAGAAGATGTGGGACAAAGGCTACATACGGCCTAGTGTGTCTCCATGGGGAGTACTAGCCTTGTTTGTGAAAAACAAACATGGCACACTTAGATTGTGCATAGATTATAGACAACTCAATAAGATGACCATCAAGAATAAGTATCCCTTTCTAAGGATCGATGACTTGTTTGACCAATTAAGAGGTGCTACCATCTTCTCCAAGATTGAATTGAGGTCTGGATACCATCAGGTCTGAATTAAAGATGAAGATATCCACAAGACAACCTTTAGGATAAGATATGGTCACTATGAATTTGTGGTGGTGCCATTTGGGCTTACCAATGCACCAACCACCTTTATGTGCTTAATGAATAACATATTCATAAAGTTCTTGGATAGGTTTGTGTTGGTTTCCATTGATGACATCCTAATCTATTCCAAGAATAGAGAAGAGCTTGAAGAACATCTCAAGTTAGTACTCCAAGAACTAAGAGAACATCAGCTCTATGCTAAACTCAGTAAGTGTGACTTTTTCCAGAAACAAGTCCACTACCTAGGCCATGTTATTTTTGAGGAAGGAGTGGTAGTTGAACCTAACAAGGTTAAAGCCATCATGGATTGGTCTACCCCAAATGATGTATATAATATTAGATCCTTTATGGGTATGGCAGGATACTATAGGAGATTCATAAAAGGATTCTCCAAGATTGGTTGCCCAATTACCTCCCTTTAGAAAAAGGGGGTTAAATTCATTTGGACCTCAAAATGTGAAGAAATATTTCAAGAGTTTAAATACCTTCTAACAATGCACTTGTGTTGAAGATTGCAAACCCAAACAAAGATTTCCTTGTGTGTACAGATGTCTACAAGGAAGGGCTTAGAGGAGTCCTTATGCAAGAAGGACATGTGATTTTCTATGAATCCAGGAAATTAAATGAGCATGAAGTCAATTATGTTACCCATGATATGGAATTGGTTGCCATAGTGCATGCTTTAAAAATGTGGAGGCATTACCTCTTGGGTAGAATATTTTTACTTATGACATACCATAGTGGGTTGAGGTATTTGTTTGACCAACCAAAACTCAATGTGAGACAATATAGGTCGATGGCTCTCCTTAGTGAGCTTGATTTTGAAATCAAACATATCAAAGGAAATGATAACAGGGTGGCTGATGCCCTTAGTATAAGTACAAAAGTAGTTCACTTGGCAGTTGTAAGCACCAGTGAATCAAACATTAAAAAGAGGGTCAAAACTGCACAAGAAACAAATGCATTTTTCAAGACTGTGACATCATACCTAAAGCAAGAGCCCACAGGGATGAAGTATGAAGGTTATCATATGCTTAATGAAGGCCTGCTGACCTACAAGGGCATATTGTATATTTCAAGTTATGACAACTTGAAGAGGTTCATAATGGATGAACTACACAAGAGACCATATGCAGGTCATCCTCGTTATCATAAAATGAGCACATCCACTAGGAAACTATTCTATTGGCCCGTACTGAAAAAGAACATAGTTGATTACTTAGCTAAGTGTCTAGAATGTTAGCAAGTCAAGGCAAAGCACCGACACACAACTAGACTGTTGCAACCCCTACCAATTCTCGAATGGAAATGGAAAACCATCTCCATGGATTTCATCACAGGATTACCAAGATCAACCAAACAGAACGATGCCATCATGGTAGTTGTGGAAAAACTGAGAAAATATGCTCACTTCATACTTGTCAAGTCAACTTGCAAGGCAATAGATATTGCAAGCATCTCAATGAACGAGATATTTAGACTACATGGCATGCCTAAGGAAATTATATCCGACAAAGATACAAAGTTTACTTCAAACTTTTGGAAATCTTTGTTTGTTGGTTTTCAAACAAAATTACTTGTTAGTACAACCTATCACACTCAAACCGATGGGTAGACAGAGAGGGTAAACCAAGTATTAGAAGACATGCTAAGGATGCATGTAATTCATTAACCCAAGAAGTGGGAGGACTACCTACCACTGGTAGAATTTACTTACAACAATGGCTATCAAGATTCATTAAAAATGAGCCCTTTTGAAGCCCTAAATGGGAGACAATGCAACATTCCAATCAGCTAGAAAAACGCAATAGATAGAGATACAATCGAGCCAAATATGCTAAAGGAAATGGAGCATCAAGTGATTCAGATTAGACAAAATATGAAGATAGCCCAAGATAGACAAAAGAGCTATGCCAACCTAAAAAGGACTCCTAGAGAGTTCAAAGCAAGGGATCATGTGCATCTCCGACTTAGACCTAGGAGAAGCTCCTTGAGGATGGGAGCTTGTGCCAAGCTGGCACCTTGGTATTGTGGACCCTTTGAAGTTTTGGATAGAGTGGGACCAGTAGCCTATTGGTGAACACTCCCTCCCACAGTGAAGGCACATAATGTTTTCCATGTTTCTTTATTAAAGAAGTATGTGCATGATTTTAATCATATTATTGAATGGTCTGTGATTCAGGTGGAAACCGAGGGAGAATTCCTGTCAAAAGCTCAATGCATAATAGCAAGGAAGGAAACCCCATTCAGGAAGATAACCATTGCACAGGTAAAGGTGCAATGGAAACACTTTGGACCATATGAGGCCACACGGGAAATGGAGGATGCCATGAGATAGGCATATCCATTTTTGTTTACTTATGTACATACAAAGCACATCAATAGATAGAACATTGAGGATGATGTTCCTTTAAGGGGAGGGGATTGTAATACCCTTATTTCCCCTCATTTGTAAATATAACCATAACTGGCCACAAGACTATGGCAGACTAAATATGTATGAATGTTTGATTTGATGAACCATTGTATAAAAGGGTCAATGTATGAATTTTTGTTATTATTAGAATTTTAATGTGTTGCATAACTTCTGAAAGGGGGAAAGTTTGCCAAGATTGACCATGGATTCTATGAGAGAGATGGTGAGGGGAAACCAAGAATGGTTGAGATGACCCTAACCAAAACAATACCTACTAGGTGTAATTGCTTAACATTCCTCTGACCCAGAAATGAATTACTAGTCAGGTTGGTAGTTGGAAGGCCATCCTCAAGAGTTAATGAAGAGATGGGGAAGGGTACCCATCTGTAAGGGTTTCAGGCCTGACCATGAATGGGGATTCATACCCACGCAACCTTGCTGAGGAGGGAAAGAAAGAAGGTAATTCAGGGATAGAGACAGATCTGCAAGATAGTAGAGTAGAGAAAACACTCCCCCGAAAAGAGCAGTGGGGATATTTCGACTCAAAAGTGGAGAGGAAAAGCTGAGCAGTAAGCTCGTTTTGGATGGAAGAATCCACACACAGGGTTTTGGCTACAAGCTGATAAGCAAGGCTGACGAGTGACTCGGGAAGTACTCGTGCATACCTCCTTTCTTCAGGTAGAGAAAACCAAACACCCAGATCCTATGGGAGGAGGAGAGTAACCTTAATCCATGACTGTTGTGGAGCACATAGAAAGAATCTCTCTCAAAGCATCATGGTCTAGCTCGAGGGTGGCCAATGATAAATCCATCAGGAATGATTGTGCCTATGGTTGGGAGGAAATGAGCACCCCTTGTTGGATGTGATGATGAAATGTCTGTATTTGTGATTAAGTCTTTCAGAATTTTGAACAAATATTATATAGGCACTTTTACTTCTGCAAGCTGTTATGTTTCCATGATCTTTGAATTTTATCAGACTAGCTGCAAGAGATTCAGAGGATGGGAATCCGTAGTTGGGTCAGGGTAGGATCGACTGGAATGTCTAAGCCCTACCAATCCCTTAAAGTTGACCTTAGTGGGAATGCTAGAGTTCAAATTATGTGGGAGAAGGGTGTTTTCCCTTTAGACCATTCAATCATCTGACCGAGGGCTCGTTCCCATGCCTTTAACCCCTTTTGTTGTAGAAAGGATATTGCGCTTAGCCCCTAATATTTTCCAAGAGACCCATGTGACCAGGGCCTAGGAACCATGCGCTAGTCCCAAAGGAGCTAGTTATTTTGGCTTCGGGACTAGTGACCCCACGATCCTCAAAAACAATTGAAGGCCGAAGTCACAGATTGACGAGAACCATCGATCTAGGGATCCTGTATGTGTAACATCCCAAGACCAAGCCCAATTGTAATTGTGAATGTAAATATGTTTTGTAGGCTGGTGAGCCAAGTGATTATAAGCTAGGAGGCTTATGTGATGATTAGGCCGGAGAGCCTAGATGCTAAAGGCCAAAGAGCCTGTTTTTGTATATGTAAATACTCATAACATTAATATAAATACATCGTTGCATGTAGACCGACCACGATAAAAGAGAATGGGGGACTAAGCTCCACTAGGTAGGGTGAGGGAAGGGGATAAGTGTCTAGGATTAGGGGCTAAGCTAGAGGGCTTACCTCGAAAGGAATAATATTATATTATTATTTCGAAAAGGCTAAGGTTGGACATAATCCGTGTTGTGCTAAGTTCATGGGGAAAAGGGAACGGGTGTTAAGTGGAGCTCATGCAACTTCAGGAAGACATGTGTCAACCTGAGCGCATGCAACTTATAGCTCAGAAAGCCAGCTCGTTGGTGGGTTCGCCCTCAACTCTCGCATCTATCCCCATGCTCGCATTCCCTCACCACTCTTTCCATTCAAGGGGGACTCTCACCATTCTCTGGGAAGTCTTCCATCTTACCTGATTCACCCACTGACTCACGTATTGAGCCATCATCTCCATCGTCGACCTCTGCATCATTCACACGCCTCTGAAACCAATAAACCCATGAAGCTGACCTGTGTTTTCCTATGAATCACAATGCACCTGTACTTTGCCTGAGCTCGTGCTATGTCTTAACAGTGGGTTGTTGTTGCCAACGCAATTCCTTGGCTGAGCATGGCTTGTTGCCATCTTCTGTGTCTTTACCCAGTTTTGGTTGCTGCCATCACCTATGCGTTAGTTGAATGTTGTTGTTGTATTGCTAAGGAGATGGTTTGAAGAAGCAGGTTTTCAGGCCTGTGGGAACCTCTCTCCAGGTGAGAGAGTGTGTTGGGGAACTAAGTTCTCCTGGAGAGAGTCCCGTACCAGCTATAGTACTCTGAGACTTCCGGTCCAACTTGTTGTTGAAGCCGAAGGGGAGTGGACAACCGATGGACTTGTGATAATGAAGGTGTACACTCTTAGGGTGGGAGAGGCATGTGGGGAATGAGGGTCTCTGGTCTATGGGCGTAAGTGGCTCCTGGGAGAAAATCATTCATGTTGATCTATGCGACTTTCCTGTTGTCCTTGCCAAGCCTAGGAATCCCTTGCCCGGTGGAGTTTAGTCGCAACTCGGGGGTGACCCACTGCTAAGCGTGATGAGCAGCATGGTTTATGGCTGGGAGGTTTGTGGAAGGTCTGCACGCAGTTGGTGTACTTTAATTAAAAGATAAGTACCCATTTCTCTGTTCATTTACATGTTGTGTATTTGTACATGTTTTATATTTATGAGTTTAACCGATATACGATGTACATATAGGCTTTACTGTTATTTCCTCATTTATCTGTATATTAACAGAATGCAATTGTATGTTAAGTTATATATGTATGATGTTCTACAAGAGTTTCTACGTGCCATAGCCCAGCAGGTCTATGGTTGGGTATGATATTTTTTGGGTTATTAGAAGCTCAATAAGAATATGCTTTTCGGTAGCATGACTCGACTTGAGTGGCTAGGTACGTCACAATGTGGTATCAGAGAAGAAAAACAATGATAAAGTTTTTTGGGTAGCTTTACCCAGCAGGGGTTGGTGGTTGGGGATGTTACGAAATGGTATTAGAGCCATGGTTCCAACACTAAGCCTGGATGGGCCATGTTTGTGGAAGTTGACGCAAAAGTTTCATAAAATAATTGTTGTCCAAATGGACAAAATTCAAGTTTAGAGCCCATGGTTTCTACCCGGAACCTAGATGGGCCACGAACGAGAAATTCAGAGTAAAAATTCCAGAGAATTTTGAGGTACAAAGTGCCAGAAGGGCATTGAAAGAATACTTGGACCGTGTTTGGAAACACAGGAGGTGTAACAAGTTTAAGAAATGGCCACAAAGAAATAAATCAAAACATTTGTGGTGTTGGGCTGTTGGACCTGGGTGAGAGCAAGATAAGTCGTCAGATCAAATGAAGATTAAGTCATGACCGTCAGACCTCATTGAAGGAGATCGACAGTGGGGAGCCATTGCGTAGATCGGGAAGGAAATTAAAGCGTGAGCGAGTTAAGACTCCGCAATCCCTCAGGATAGTTGATCTTGCTTGATCAACAGATCAACGGTGGATATCGATCCCACTACGGATGAGCATCTTCATATTACGGAGATCGGGAAGGAAATTAAAGCATGAGCAAGTTGAGTTTCTACAATCACTCCTAGCCATTGATCTTCACGGTCCATTAAAACACGACTGTTGATCTTGCAAAGTGAGATAAGCGCCCAAAGGTTAAGTCGAGGTCACATCTCTCGGTCACATGTAGAGAAGATAGAGCGAACTTAATGCAATTCATGTCTGTCAATCCGAGCAAGGAACACATGTCGACAAGTTAGCTTGTTCAGGAATTCGACGTTCGGGAGAAATGGAGTGTGCTGATGTGCAAACTCCCGAAGTCAAGAAGTCCAGAGTTCATCCAAACCGTTCATCAAAAGGGACATGTGTCAATAGATCAACTTGTTCGAGAATTCAGTGTTCAGGATAAACGAGGGTGTGCTAGGATGAAATCTCCTGAAGCCCGAAGTCCTGAAGTGATGTGGCATGATGACGTCACCCATGGTGACGTGGACTTCCTTAGTCCTGCCACGTGTCAGTCAGAATGGTACTTTTGAGGACCTTGTTGGACCAAAAGAAATCCGACATGTGGGGCCATGTGCCACCAACTTAATTGTTGACAATTGTACCATGTGGGGCTTGAAAGGTAAAGTAGATCGAAAATTTGGAGTTCAAGAGATTTGAGGAATGCTAAGGTAAAATCTTTCGAAGACCTGAAGTGACATGGTCGTGCTTATGTCACCAAGGATGACACAGACACATGGGATGTGTGCCACATGTTAGTGAGTTAAGAACTTGCGGAGGATAACCACTTCGGGGAAAAGTGGGGTTGCGTGGGTTGAGAACTCCCGAAGGCCGGAGCTCTGGAGTTTTTATGTAAATAACAACCGTCATATATGGGAGTTGCAGAGGGGGACCGTCAGATCAACATCCGATTAAGTCTTGACCATCAAATCATCACAAGTAAGATATACGGTGGAGAGAAGTTGCGGAGATTGGGGGCAGAAATAACATACGTGTGGTTTTAACCTTCGCAATCCTCCTAGACTATTGATCTGTAGATTCAACAATATCAACGGTCGACATCGATTCCACTACAGGTGAACAGTTTCTATTGCGGAACTCGAGAAAGGAGATAAATGTTATGCTAGTTGGGGCTCCGCAATCGTCCATGATCGTATATCTCCACATTGGTTCAAGCATGATCGTCGATCCTCAATAGGAGGTCAGCGCCTGAAGAATTGAGCGAGGTCAGAGCCTCGATCACCTGGGTCGGAGTTATAGGTCCTTTGGGCATACGAGAAGAACTAGATTCAAAGCCTTTGTATTAAAAATTGTGGTTACGCGGATATTCGATACTGTTGGTGATCGAATATGAGAGCTAAGACAATCCTTGGCACCTCGATTTCTGGGTTTATAATGCAGTTACAACAGAAGACTACATAGAAGGGTTTTAGGACAGGAGGTCCTGCGTCAACAACTTTCTACTCAGGACTCAAAATTGAGCAAGGAAGCAGTCATGGGAAAGGTCTTAGAAAGAGGATTCCAGGTATTTAGCCATAATTAAAGATTGAGCAGCTCATATCACAGGAATTCAGAAAGAAGATTGCCGGTTACCATAAAAGAAAAATTGTGCCTATGTTACCAAAATGGTATATTGTGGTTCTAGCTAACAAATTTTGATGTATGCCTTTTTTCGGATGTAATGATTACATTTAAAACATAAAAAAATGCTAGAGATGTCTATAGATCGAAGAAATAAGGAAAAAGAGAGCTCTTTACTTTATATTTGAGATCTTTAAGAAGTTATTGGATCAAATGTTGGGTCGAATAAACAACATGGAAAACTAGAGTAAAATTCTGGTTCGGGGAAGACTTGTTCTATACAGATTGATGTTCTATATAGTAAAATTTCTTACCTAATCCAAGAGATAGCATGAAAAACCCTTACTTATCAAGAATATTCCACCATAATTGCCAAGAAACAAGCATCCAAGAGATAGTGCTACCCTTTTTCCTCTAATAGACAAGTATTCCATCCAAAATGCACCAAAGAAGAGAGATATAGAATTTCCCAAGTAGGAAAAAAAATTCAGCCAAGAATGTTATGCAATTATCAAGTGATGATGATAAAATGAAAGTGAGGTCGACCTCCTCTATTTTCCTTTCATAACTTAAAAATATAAAATTACATGAATTAAATCCCTTAGAAGGTTGACATCATGCCCTAAAGGGTCATGCTAGGCCTCAAAAGTGAGACGTTGAGCCTTTAGATGCAATTCGTTGGGCCTCCAAAGGCCATGTGTCCATATCTCATGCTCCGGAGTGTCATGTTATGCATATTCCTTCTTCAAACCACATCATCTCTCTTCTGGGACCATCAATCCCACAAACCCTAGCCTCTCTCATGGCGTCGAGGCTTGGAAGGTGGCATCTTGGGCCTCCAAAGGCCAACGTCCAAGTGGAAAGGGCTATCATGTCATCACCTAGTGGTGTCCAAGTGCCTCCAAAGGAAACATCCATCATCTCAAGTGTGCAATGGATCTAGGGTCCTCTACCCATCCTCTGGGGCATGGCATCCATCCTTGGGGTTTTCAACCCCCCATGAAGGTCAAAATGGCACAATCCTCCATGGAATAGCTTACACTTGGAAAGGTCCTATAAAGACAAACAAGTACACCCTCCAAGGGTCCACAAGTCACATGTATCATGCCAAGTAAGCCACATTTAATAAAAGAACCACCCAAACATATTCATTAAATCCCCCCTTTTCAAATTAAACAAATGCTCAAAGACCTCATACAACTTGCCAATTTTGAGTATGGGAGGGCTCTCATGGTTCCCTATTGGGTAGATCAATCCACAAGTTAAGGAGTGTTTCCCAAGAATACCCTCTCTGGGTCATGTAGAAGAGTATGATGTGGATGGGGGTAATACTTTTTGGGCATGGGGTTTATTGACATAGAAGGGCTCATATTGTCTCATTTATGGGTGCCTTTGTAGAGGGTATGTTGCATCCTTGTTTGCAATGCAACATTTTTCCAAGCCCTTCATTTTCCATTAATTGATTATGGTCCAAAAAATTGAGTTCTATGTGCAATGGAAAGTAAGGATCGCCACAATACCACTTGAAGCTAAGAACACATTGAGTTTCATGTGCAAGGAAAGTAACAGACACTGCAAATGCATTCCCTCAACAAGCGGGACATTTATTTATTTATGTGTTTTCCTTTTTACTGATCTTTTATTTTTTTGTGGACATTTCATTGCTCTCAGGACCTTAGGGTGAGCATCTAGAGAATAATCTATGGCTCTTATATTTTTCCAGTTATAACCCCTCTGGGCCTTTAGCCCCATCTTCCCATGAAATGAGGTACAATCCCTTCTTGGGTTCAATAAGCCCGAAAACCAAAAATATGAGGAAATGGATGGCAGTAAGCATGAAAAGTGGTGAGTATGGATGAGAATGGTATGATTTCCCTTCAACGAGACCCCCTAGTAGCAACCCTTTTCCTAAGGGTGACCCACTTACTAGGAAAACATGTCAACCACCAAGGTGAAAAGAGGAAAAAGGCATAATTTCCAAGAAAATGGTTTCAAAATAAAAAAAGGAACCTTTGCAACATGTCCAAATGCTTCAATTATTAAAATGACACTTACCACGAGACTGGACTTGTTACCTCATGAAGCAAGACATGTTGTCCTCTGTGGGCCAAGCTGGTGTGGTAGACGTTGTTGTCATCGATCAGTGGTGATGTGTGGTAAGAAGAGGGGCTATGTCCTCTCATTCGGATCTCGGTGTTCCATGTCTGCAACATGTGGGCCTCAAGACATCATCTCTTTAGTTACCCCTAGAAATGGGGGGTAACACACCCTATAGTAGGGGAAACACCTCATACATGGGTCTCTCTACTTCTTATAGAGATACCTAACCTCCTAACCATACACCCCATTCCCACAAGGTTCCTCATATGCACCCCTACCCTATCAAGGTACTTTATTCCCTCCCAACCTCTTTCCACCATCCAACATCAATTTGGTTCAATGTTATCCTTCCCGGATGGGTTAGGTTTTATCTCACGAAAACCCTCCAAATCAACCTAATCCAATGCAAACAAACAAGGGAAGGAAAAATAAGCATAACAATAATAATAGCAATCATAACTAGAACCAAAATCAAGGTGGAAATA
>SNQJ01S0115238.1:28088-49533 GCA_010110895.2 Picea sitchensis
AATATTATATTATTATTTCAAAAAGGCTAAGGTTGGACATAATCCGTGTTGTGCTAAGTTCCTGGGGAAAAGGGAACGAGTGTTAAGTGGAGCTCATGCAACTTCAGGAAGACATGTGTCAACCTGAGCGCATGCAACTTATAGCTCGGAAAGCCAGCTCGTTGGTGGGTTCGCCCTCAACTCTCGCATCTATCCCCATGCTCGCGTTCCCTCACCACTCTTTCCATTCAGGGGGGACTCTCGCCATTCTCTGGGAAGTCTTCCATCTTACCTGATTCACCCACTGACTCACGTATTGAGCCATCATCTCCATCGTCGACCTTTGCATCATTCACACGCCTCTGAAACTAGTAAACCCATGAAGTTGACCTGTGTTTTCCTATGAATCACATTGCACCTGTACTTTGCCTGAGCCCGTGCTATGTCTTAACAGTTGGTTGTTGTTGCCAACGCAGTTCCTTGGCTGAGCATGGCTTGTTGCCATATTATGTGTCTTTACCCGGTTTTGGTTGCTGCCATCACCTATGCGTTAGTTGAATGTTGTTGTTGTATTGCTAAGGAGATGGTTTGAAGAAGCAGGTTGTCAGGCCTGTGGGAACCTCTCTCCAGGTGAGAGAGTGTGTTGGGGAACTAAGTTCTCCTGGAGGGAGTCCCGTACCAGCTATAGTACTCTGAGACTTCCGGTCCAACTTGTTGTTGAAGCCGGAGGGGAGTGGACAACCAATGGACTTGTGATAATGAAGGTGTACACTCTTGGGGTGGGAGAGGCATGTGGGGAATGAGGGTCTCTAGGCTATGGGCGTAAGTGGCTCCTGGGAGAAAATCATTCATGTTGATCTATGCGACTTTCCTGTTGTCCTTGCCAAGCCTAGGAATCCCTTGCCCGGTGGAGTTTAGTCGCAACTCGGGGGTGACCCACTGCTAAGAGTGATGAGCAGCATGGTTTATGGCTGGGAGGTTTGTGGAAGGTCTGCACGCAGTTGGTGTACTTTAATTAAAAGATAAGTACCCATTTCTCTGTTCATTTACATGCTGTGTATTTGTACATGTTTTATATTTATGAGTTTAGCCGGTATACGATGTACACATAGGCTTTACTGTTATTTCCTCATTTATCTGTATATTAACATAATGCAATTGTATGTTAAGTTATATATGTATGATGTTCTACAAGAGTTTCTACGTGCCATAGCCCAGCAGGTCTATGGTTGGGTATGATATTTTTTGGGTTATTAGACGCTCAATAAGAATGTGCTTTTCGGTAGCATGACTCAACTTGAGTGGCTAGGTACGTCACAATGTGGTATCATATAAGAAAAACAATGATAAAGTTTTTTGGGTAGCTTTACCCGGCAGGGGTTGGTGGTCGGGGATGTTACGAAATGGTATTAGAGCCATGGTTCCAACACTAATCCTGGATGGGCCATGTTTGTGGAAGTTGACACAAAAGTTTCATAAGATAATTGTTGTCCAAATGGACAAAATTCAAGTTTAGAGCCCATGGTTTCTACCCGGAACCTAGATGGGCCACGAACGAGAAATTCAGAGTAAAAATTCCAGAGAATTTTGAGGTACAAAGTGCCAGAAGGGCATTGAAAGAATACTTGGACCGTGTTTGGAAACACAGGAGGTGTAACAAGTTTAAGAAATGGCCACAAATAAATAAATCAAAACATTTGTGGTGTTGGGCTGTTGGACCTGGGTGAGAGCAAGATAAGTCGTCAGATCAAATGAAGATTAAGTCACGACCGTCAGACCTCATTGAAGGAGATCGACGGTGGGGAGCCATTGCGGAGATCGGGAAGGAAATTAAAGCGTGAGCGAGTTAAGACTCCGCAATCCCTCAGGATAGTTGATCTTGCTTGATCAACAGATCAACGGTGGATATCGATCCCACTACGGATGAGCATCTTCACATTACGGAGATCGGGAAGGAAATTAAAGCATGAGCAAGTTGAGTTTCTGCAATCACTCCTGGGCGTTGATCTTCACGGTCCATTAAAACATGACTGTTGATCTTGCAAAGTGAGCTAAGCGCCCAAAGGTTAAGTCGAGGTCACATCTCTCGGTCACATGTAGAGAAGATAGAGCGAACTTAATGCAATTCATGTCTGTCAATCCGAGCAAGGAACACATGTCGACAAGTTAGCTTGTTTAGGAATTCGACGTTCGGGAGAAATGGAGTGTGCTGATGTGCAAACTCCCGAAGTCAAGAAGTCCAGAGTTCATCCAAACCGTTCATCAAAAGGGACATGTGTCAGTAGATCACCTTGTTCGAGAATTCAATGTTCAGGAGAAACGAGGGTGTGCTAGGATGAAATTTCCTGAAGCCCGAAGTCCTGAAGTGATGTGGCATGATGATGTCACCCATGGTGACGTGGACTTCCTTAGTCCTGCCACGTGTCAATCAGAATGGTACTTTTGAGGACCTTGTTGGACCAAAAGAAATCCGACATGTGGGGCCATGTGACACCAACTTAATTGTTGACAATTGTACCATGTGGGGCTTGAAAGGTAAAGTAGATCGAAAATTTGGAGTTCAAGAGATTTGAGGAATGCTAAGGTAAAATCTTTCGAAGACTTGAAGTGACATGGTCGTGTTGATGTCACCAAGGATGACACATACACATGGGATGTGTGCCACATGTTAGTGAGTTAAGAACTTGCGGAGGATAACCACTTCGGGGAAAAGTGGGGTCGCGTGGGTTGAGAACTCTCGAAGGCCGGAGCTCTGGAGTTCTGATGTAAATAACAACCGTCATATCTGGGAGTTGCAGAGGGGGATCGTCGGATCAACATCCGATTAAGTCTTGACCATCAGATCATCACAAGTAAGATATACGGTGGAGATAAGTTGCGGAGATTGGGGGCAGAAATAACATACGTGTGGTTTTAACCTTCGCAATCCTCCTAGACTATTGATCTGTAGATTCAATAATACCAACGGTCGACATCGATTCCACTACAGGTGAACAGTTTCTATTGCGAAACTCGAGAAAGGAGATAAATGTTGTGCTAGTTGGGACTCCGCAATCGTCCATGATCGTATATCTCCACGTTGGTTCAAGCATGACCGTCGATCCTCAATAGGAGGTCAGCGCCTGAAGAATTGAGTGAGGTCAGAGCCTCGATCACCTGGGTCGGAGTTATAGGTCCTTTGGGCATACGAGAAGAACTAGGTTCAAAGCCTTTGTATTAAAAACTGTGGTTACGCGGATATTCGATATTGTTGGTGATCGAATATGAGAGCTAAGACAATCCTTGGCACCTCGATTTCTAGGTTTATAATGCAGTTACAGCAGAAGACTGCATAGAAGGGTTTTAGGACATGAGGTCCCGCGTCAACAACTTTCTACTCAGGACTCAAAATTGAGCAAGGAAGCAGTCATGGGAAAGGTCTTAGAAAGAGGATTCCAGGTATTTAGCCATAATTAAGGATTGAGCAGCTCATATCACAGGAATTCAGAAAGAAGATTGTCGGTTACCATAAAAGAAAAATTGTGCCTATGTTACCAAAATGGTATATTGTGGTTCTAGCTAACAAATTTTGATGTATGCCTTTTTTCGGATGTAATGATTACATTTAAAACATAAAAAAATGCTAGAGATGTCTATAGATCGAAGAAATAAGGAAAAAGAGAGCTCTTTACTTTATATTTGAGATCTTTAAGAAGTTATTGGATCAAATGTTGGGTCGAATAAACAACATGGAAAACTAGAGTAAAATTCTGGTTCGGGGAAGACTTGTTCTATACAGATTGATGTTCTATATAGTAAAATTTCTTACCTAATCCAAGAGATAGCATGAAAAACCCTTACTTATCAAGAATATTCCACCATAATTGCCAAGAAACAAGCATCCAAGAGATAGTGCTACCCTTTTTCCTCTAATAGACAAGTATTCCATCCAAAATGCACCAAAGAAGAGAGATATAGAATTTCCCAAGTAGGAAAAAAAATTCAGCCAAGAATGTTATGCAATTATCAAGTGATGATGATAAAATGAAAGTGAGGTCGACCTCCTCTATTTTCCTTTCATAACTTAAAAATATAAAATTACATGAATTAAATCCCTTAGAAGGTTGACATCATGCCCTAAAGGGTCATGCTAGGCCTCAAAAGTGAGACGTTGAGCCTTTAGATGCAATTCGTTGGGCCTCCAAAGGCCATGTGTCCATATCTCATGCTCCGGAGTGTCATGTTATGCATATTCCTTCTTCAAACCACATCATCTCTCTTCTGGGACCATCAATCCCACAAACCCTAGCCTCTCTCATGGCGTCGAGGCTTGGAAGGTGGCATCTTGGGCCTCCAAAGGCCAACGTCCAAGTGGAAAGGGCTATCATGTCATCACCTAGTGGTGTCCAAGTGCCTCCAAAGGAAACATCCATCATCTCAAGTGTGCAATGGATCTAGGGTCCTCTACCCATCCTCTGGGGCATGGCATCCATCCTTGGGGTTTTCAACCCCCCATGAAGGTCAAAATGGCACAATCCTCCATGGAATAGCTTACACTTGGAAAGGTCCTATAAAGACAAACAAGTACACCCTCCAAGGGTCCACAAGTCACATGTATCATGCCAAGTAAGCCACATTTAATAAAAGAACCACCCAAACATATTCATTAAATCCCCCCTTTTCAAATTAAACAAATGCTCAAAGACCTCATACAACTTGCCAATTTTGAGTATGGGAGGGCTCTCATGGTTCCCTATTGGGTAGATCAATCCACAAGTTAAGGAGTGTTTCCCAAGAATACCCTCTCTGGGTCATGTAGAAGAGTATGATGTGGATGGGGGTAATACTTTTTGGGCATGGGGTTTATTGACATAGAAGGGCTCATATTGTCTCATTTATGGGTGCCTTTGTAGAGGGTATGTTGCATCCTTGTTTGCAATGCAACATTTTTCCAAGCCCTTCATTTTCCATTAATTGATTATGGTCCAAAAAATTGAGTTCTATGTGCAATGGAAAGTAAGGATCGCCACAATACCACTTGAAGCTAAGAACACATTGAGTTTCATGTGCAAGGAAAGTAACAGACACTGCAAATGCATTCCCTCAACAAGCGGGACATTTATTTATTTATGTGTTTTCCTTTTTACTGATCTTTTATTTTTTTGTGGACATTTCATTGCTCTCAGGACCTTAGGGTGAGCATCTAGAGAATAATCTATGGCTCTTATATTTTTCCAGTTATAACCCCTCTGGGCCTTTAGCCCCATCTTCCCATGAAATGAGGTACAATCCCTTCTTGGGTTCAATAAGCCCGAAAACCAAAAATATGAGGAAATGGATGGCAGTAAGCATGAAAAGTGGTGAGTATGGATGAGAATGGTATGATTTCCCTTCAACGAGACCCCCTAGTAGCAACCCTTTTCCTAAGGGTGACCCACTTACTAGGAAAACATGTCAACCACCAAGGTGAAAAGAGGAAAAAGGCATAATTTCCAAGAAAATGGTTTCAAAATAAAAAAAGGAACCTTTGCAACATGTCCAAATGCTTCAATTATTAAAATGACACTTACCACGAGACTGGACTTGTTACCTCATGAAGCAAGACATGTTGTCCTCTGTGGGCCAAGCTGGTGTGGTAGACGTTGTTGTCATCGATCAGTGGTGATGTGTGGTAAGAAGAGGGGCTATGTCCTCTCATTCGGATCTCGGTGTTCCATGTCTGCAACATGTGGGCCTCAAGACATCATCTCTTTAGTTACCCCTAGAAATGGGGGGTAACACACCCTATAGTAGGGGAAACACCTCATACATGGGTCTCTCTACTTCTTATAGAGATACCTAACCTCCTAACCATACACCCCATTCCCACAAGGTTCCTCATATGCACCCCTACCCTATCAAGGTACTTTATTCCCTCCCAACCTCTTTCCACCATCCAACATCAATTTGGTTCAATGTTATCCTTCCCGGATGGGTTAGGTTTTATCTCACGAAAACCCTCCAAATCAACCTAATCCAATGCAAACAAACAAGGGAAGGAAAAATAAGCATAACAATAATAATAGCAATCATAACTAGAACCAAAATCAAGGTGGAAATAAAAAAAATCACCCTAAAAAAAAAAAAAAAAAAAAACACAAATAGTAACCAAAATCATCCCAATAACAATCCACCAAAGCAATCCCAAAACAATCATCAACTTTTTTCTTTTTGTGGGACTTATGGACATTACACTCATCATTGTCCCAAACTTCAAGAGATTCAATGCTTGCAAGGTTTGAGGGGTAATTAGAGTATCAATCAGTCACCTTTAGTCACTTGTAGTCCATGAAACATCTTCCCTCAACAGAACTTAGTGGCCAATGATTAGGATGCACCTGCATTTTCTAGTTCTTCCAATTTTTCTCACATACAATGACAACCACCTTTAAACACACACTCACAGATATGAAACACCTAACATTGAACATGTCGATAAGGATGAAACTTATCCATCTTCCAGTGGTCCCTTGCAGATCCCTTGACCCAATGTCAACTCCATACCTCATGTTCCAAGTTAACTTTATGGAGGACCACACACAACCTTCATGCAAAGACCACATTGGTGTCCATTAATCTTGTCCCTATCAACAAGAAGAAGGAAACCACAAGGGTCTGTGATTTGTTCATTTTAACCCGGCTTAGGAATGTTATGATTAAAGAGACCATAGAAATTGTGTGGAGAAAAAAGAAGTCCTGATTGAGAGCCGATACAAAGACATGTATTTGTCTATCCCAATTCATCACTAGTTGATGGGCTCACCGACATATGTTACAAAAACTAATTTTTGTGGGTGTGGTACTTACAAGTATACTGGGAGTTTTACAATGTTAAATACATTTTTCTTTACATCTATAAGGACTCCCATCTTCCTTCTCTGCAGCTTTGTCTTCTTTGTCACGAAAACTAATCTTCCATCCTGCTTATTTCTCATAAGTCATTTCAAATTCTATGGTATAGTCTTCCATTGAACCTCTTTGTTGATAACCAGAGTTCCAAACTCTTGTTTTGTTTCTTGATTCACTAGTTGGTCTACACCCACGTTATTTCCTCTTAAGATATGGTAATAATTCAATCGCAAGAATTTAGAAGCTAGTTGAAGAATTCAACACAAAACTAAGGCCAACATTGAATCTATAGAAACTGAGCCTTTGATCAATTGGATTATGAGGAGAAGTGAGTCTCCACAAACAATAAGCTTCTGGACTCTGTGGCCAGAGCAATCTTAAGTCCTTGATAGAGTCCATAACCTTCTTCTAGATTGTTAGACAACAAACCCAATCCCCATGAATACGTTACTAGAATTATTCATCTTGGGTCATAAATGACCCCCCTTGTACTTGCCACCCATGGATTCCTCTTTGAAGTTCCATCAAAGAAGAGAGTATGGACCATATGTACTATTCTCTAGCTAAGGAACTCCCCTTGTGTCATATGCAATTTCTATCCCAACTGCTTAGTGGTGACGTTTGCTTCATTATGGGCATGCTTTCCTTGGATTTTTGACTGGCCCAACGATTCCTCCTTTACTCTTTATAACTATTTTCTGGTCGGGTTATTATATTCTCTAAAATTAAAATTCTTAGCTAGGGGGGCTATCGTTATGTTGACTACAACTTCTGGGGCCACTCTTTATGCCTAAATATTGCTTTGTTTCTAGCTAGCCAAATCTTCCAACATATACTAAGAGTGTTATCCCGTACTTGTTTTAATTTTTTCTTTGTTTTTAATATCCCTTGTATAGCAGAAACTTCCCAAAAAGAGATTTCCACGTTGTTGTCTTGCAGAATTGATTTTCAAGTCCTATCAAATTCTTTTGCCAAATAGTTGCAACGTAATTACAATCCCAAAACAAATGTAGTATAGCTTTTTCATTTTCCAGCGGCGGTACATCTTGAAGGTCCATGGATCCCTCTTTTAGCCAAGTTTTGTGCTGTTAGGATTCTCTCATGAAATAAATCCAACAAAATGTGTTTATTTTAAGGATCCCATTAGTTTGCCAAAAAAAATCCCAAATTGTGGATTTAGGGGGAAGATTTATAGAAACTACAGCTCATATCACTTATTTATTGTATATATAGTTGATCCCTAGATTCATTGATCACAATTGGATCTAACTTTTGGTTCACATCCACTTATGGAATAGAGGTGTTAGTCTCAAAGGAACTTCAAATTTCCAACCTTGCTACCACTTGTAAATGTTCCAAGTAGATATATCAACAATGGTTCTAATTCCAATGGAACCCATCCAACACTTCAAAGGACCAAACTCTTGTATATATTCCTAGGTCTTATTCCCCATTATATTATCATGCCAAATATCTATTGAACCCCCATTTCCCGGAACCCATGTAAGATCTGATTGAATTATGGGCACAACTGCATTAATCAATTTAGATATTGGAGAACCATTCCTATTTGTAGGAATCTCATCCAAACATGTTTTTATAGGTCCAATGAAGTATTTCTTGAATAAGACCTTTTTTCCAAAAATCATATTTCCTAGTAACTATTCTCCATAGGATCTTTCCCCCAAGGCTACATTCATCAACCTAGAGTCAAGAATCCCTAAACCACCATACATGTTTGGGGCCCTCACTATGAATCAACTAATTAGATGAAACCTCTTATTGTTGGATTTGCCACCTTGCCACAAAAAAATTTGAATCTCCTTTTCTATTTGTTGGTGTACACTTGTTGAAGCCAAGAGAGTTGAATATTGATAAATAGGGAGAGCAGATATCACTGCTTTGATGAGTGTAATTCTCCTCGTCGAACTTAGCCAGTGAGATCCCCATTGCAAAAAAATTGACTTGATTTTGTTTAAAGACTTGTTGCCAGAGGTTAGAATTAGCAAAATGAAAAACAAAATAGGCATTCCCAGATATGTGAAAGAATTCCAATCATTCTTGTATGGAAAATGAAAATCATTACACATAATTGCAAGAGCATTTTCACTTACATTCCAAACATATATTTGAATTTTCAGATGATTAATCAAGCCTTCGAATGCTTCAGTAAACAAGTACAAGCAGTCTTTGAACCTTTTGGCTATGGTGAATGAAGCTCCTCCCAAGAGTAGAGTATCATTTTGTGGTGTGGGGTGGGTTTATGTTTTTCCTTCTTTGACCATTCAAATTCTAGCGTAATGAGTGAACTTGATCATGAATTTCCTGCTTAAAGTTTCCACCATGATTATATACATAAATGGAGATAGGAGGAAAAATTTCCTAATCATTTACTTGCATTAAAAAAATAGTTGGGTTCCCATTGACCAAGGGTGAAATCCAGGGATTACTAATACAGATCCACCATATGAAATTTTCATTGAATCCAAATTTATGGAGAAAATAAAAGAGAAAGGAGTGCCTAACTTGGTCAAATGCATTGGCCATGTCAATATTAATTATCATCCCTTTGTCCCCTCTAGCTTTACTTGTATTCATAACTTCGTATACTAGAATTTTATTATCTGTGATTTGCCTTTTCACCATAAAACCACCTTGATTTGTTGATATGATTTTTGGGGGCAGAAATTTGAGCCTAGATTCTACGATTTTTGTTATTATTTTGTAAGAATCATCGAACGGAGAGATTGCTTTGAGCACGGAAAAGAGACATGACTCTTTCTTCTTTGGGTATGAGGGTGAGAAAATTTGAGTTTGTCGTCATCCCGTTTATCTAAAATATTTATGAAGATATTGGATTATTATCACTAAATCGTATATGATAGTTTTCCAATAGACTCTATAAAAATGGATAGTAAAACCATATGTCCCAAGCTCTTTATCTGCATCTAGTTCGTGAATTGCAACTTGTATTTCCTCTTCTGATGCCTTCTCCATAATATTTTCATTTTCTTCTAAGGAGATGGTTGCTCGAATATTATTCAACATTGCATTTGTAACCTCGATATACGGACCCTCCTTTTCATTATAGAGTTTGTTTTGTGACTGGCGAGAATCAACAACTAGTTGAGCTTGCGATACTCATGTGACAGGATTGTGTTATCGACAACTACCACACTATAACCGGGCATGCCAATACGATACGTGAGGTAAGTTGAGGGTTTCAAACAAGTGACCTCACATAATGGAGTACATTAAAAGTACACTCCATCACTTGACTATTCTACACCTCAAGGACTTCATTATAAAGTTATTTAAAATGAATAAAATTTGCTTCTTTAATTTTGTCAAAAGTATTGAGGGTATCCCCATTGGAATTATTTATCTCTTTAAGACTATTCCTCCATAGCATAGATCTTTCTTTCTTATGGAAGTAGGCAGTGTTCCTATCCCCTACTTGCCTTCAGCCATAAACTCCTAGAGTTCAATCTCCAAATCATGTCTTCATTACATAGATCATTTCCATACCTTTGGAATGCCTCTCTTCTGCCATTACCATTCCCTTAGTGACTTTCTCAAGCTCGATTCAGTTATGTATGATTTCTAACTTCTCTTTCTTATCCTGAACCTCAATTTTTGATGGAGAATAATTATTTTTTTCCCACTCCTTAAGTGCTTTCTTAGTATTTTTTATCTTATGATCCCATATATGAACAAGGGAGCCAAACACCAAATTACACTAACTTCTCTTTATAATTTCAATCACCACTTTATCATGAATCCAAAGGGGATTAAACTAGAAAGGAATTGGCCCATAATCAAGAACCTCCTTTAGTAACAACAAGATTGGTTTGTGATTTGACACTACCTAAGAGATGATTCGAGAAGAGGCAGTGAAATCGCTCTCCAAAAAAGAGCTCTATATCAAGAACTTTTTATCCTTCCCACTATATGTCCAAGGCCTATCTGCTTGTTCATCCAAGTATATTTTCCTTTTTGAGGTTTAACATCCACTAAATCACATAAAGAGATGAGGTCATCCATCCATTGTCTAAATGGGTCTCTCACTATACTTCATCCCATTTTCTTTTGACTAGAGTAATTTGTTGGATTAATATGAGGGGGTGAATCGATAATAGAGAAATGTAATCCTTTTTCTATGTAAAATGCAAGTGTTATATTAATAATGTAGCATTATCATCCAATAGTTGCGATAAATAAACAATGAACAAATGAGAAATCACACATACATAGTACACACCAGTCATTTCATTGAAACCCAAAGCGAGGAAAACCATGGAATGTGTTTTCTTATATATCTTTGGAATCAGTTCATTGGAAGCACCAACTTCCTTTTGTTTTCTAGTTGCAATTGGGAAGAGGCTCCAACCCCCTGGTTTACAAGCTCCAACTTTGAGGCTCCAGCTCCAGATTCTCTGGCTACAGGGAAGGGCTGCAACTATGTTCTTCAGCTACAGTAGAAGGGCTGTTACTATCTCATTTCTCCAATCAGGCACTTGTCAGTCGAATGATGGAACCCTTGTCACACTATCAGCGTGAGATATTGTAAACATGTACAAATCAATGCATAAACAACACAGCCACCTATGCTTGAACCATGCATCAACATTCATCAACCTATACGAAACTATAATCCAGCAGTGCCATAAACAAGTGCATTCAACCATTACCAACCAGGCAAACAAGCTACAATCTTAGCGTGTACCATAAGCAGTGCATCAACCATGCACCAACAATAATACCTCAACGTGTACCATGATTAAGTATCAACCATGCACCAAGCTGTAGATTTTAACCTTGTACAATGTCTAATGTAAACCTTATGTCCGATTAAAAGAATAGAAAGATACAATGACCAATACAAACGTACGATTTTCCCTAGAAACCCAAACCGGAAACCAACATATTCTGTATTCGTTCATGTATGTTACATTGTTTGTGCAATATGCCTTATGGGGCCGGTGACAACTTCAACCAATGACACAGATTACTCCACAGCCCCTAATTTAACAGCAGAAATATAGAAACCAATGCGGCAAAAACCATGTGCAAAACCAATGTAGCTGACGTTTCGGTGACGCTCTGAGACAGATTTTTTTCTGGTGGCGCTGAACCCGCGATTTGCCCCCTCGCCATTGCGAATGTATAGCGCATGCCAGCATTCTCCCTTGTTTTCTTTGCATGCAAGGGGTTACTAGGTTACATAGTCAACAATCCGGTGATGGATCTTCTACACGCGAAGAGAACTTCTCGATTATCCGCGATTTTGCTAATGAATGCGCAACATTTTTCAAAGTGTCCATATTCATCAACAATACTTTCTTTCTTCAACCATGTCTCTTCACAAAGTGATATTGAATATCAATATGCTGTCTTTAAATGATGAGTTGGGTTCTTTGCGAGAAAAGAATTACTCGGTACATCGCGATCCTCATCCTTCACGGCTTGTTGTACCGGCAATGCACGAACCGCAATCTTTGTAAACCATATTTCTTCCTTACTTGGGTGGTTTGCCATGTGTTCAGCCGTAGTTGAGGGTGCCGCCTGGCTTTGTATTTTGCCCGTCCAACTTGTTGCTCCTCCCAGTGAGTTCAAACACGCTTGTGTACCGCTTGCCAGATCTCCTGCGATCAGATCGATGATCGCATTCCTAGAAGCATGTATATCCACCCTCACATCGATCTTGGTCTTCCTTCACATAGCACAATCCATATTAGCGATTGCCGCGCCAAAATGCAGAAAACCCTTTTGTTGTCGATGCTCCTTCCACGGTTTTGACGTATGCATGTTCAAGGCTCCCATCGTGTTAGGTCTAGTGGAACCATTACATCCCTCAAAAGCCCTTAGTACTTTCATATGGAACACAGAACATGTCCTCCTCCTCTTCTTCATGTGTCTTGGATAGCGATCCATGAGATAAATTTACCAGCAGAATAGAAACCTTGGCCAGGTTCCATTCCTTGCATATTAAACCTATGCAAAACATGTCGAGACAATATTGCATATTTTCTCTGATTTAACCATAGTTTCTCCTTTTAGATCTATTTTAATTTCCATGCCCAAAATGAAATTTGGCAAGATCATGCAAATTTAGAGGACAAAGTGAGTTTTTCGACAATATCCCGGATAATCTCCTTGTTATTTCTTATGTGACAACATAATAAATGCATACAAGACTAAATAAATGAAATGATCACCGATTAATTTAAAATACACGTAGTGATCTTTGCTTCTTGTGAAGTAGGTCCCAACATATAAGTATCAAATTTTTTGATACCACATCCCTTGGTGATTGTTTAAACCATCTACAGGGACTTTTTCAACTTGCATACCGACTCCTTCTTTCTTTTCACGGCATAGCCGGTTGCTTCATATGAATCTCTTCTTCCTAGATCCCCATGTAGGAATGTTGTCTTCATCATTTGTTCTATTTCAAAATCAAATCGGAGGCAATAGATAGCAATCTTATGGAGGTTAACTTGTATGAGGAGAAAAAATCACCAAATCAATTCCCTCTACCCGGGAATAACCCTTTGCTACTTCGCCAAAAGGCTTTGTATTTCTCCACTTTTCATGCGCATTTAACTGCAAATACTCATTTTGTTATCCAATGGAGTTTCTTCAGGATAAGCAGCTCACTGAATCCCAGGAATCTCTGTTATTATCCAAGATGCATTTCTTGTTCATGGCCCTTTTCGAGTTGATCCTCTAAATCCACTCCCTCCTTAACAGTTCTAGGATCATTATCGGTGTCGATGAGAGAGAAAGGTGGATAGATGGGATGGAATTATTTTGGTAGCCTTCTTTCCGGTAGATCCTCCTCAATCTTTGGTGTGGGGATCTTCTTCTTCTTGTTGTTGTTCTTATTTAGAGTTTGATTCATCATTCTTTAATTCAAACTCTATCTTCTTTGGTTTTCCTTACTTGGTAGGAATTCTCGTTTAACAACATCCTTCATTTCTCTAAATACCACATCGTATACCGCACCTTCAGTTTTGGGGTTCCAAAACGCAACCTTTAGTATCTTTGTATCGATAAAGGTAATTTTCCTTCTTAATCTAACTTACTCATGGTAACCTTTGGAACATGAACATATGCATCATGACCAAATGCCTTGAGATGTGTGAGAAGGTTCTTACCAATCCATACCTCTTGTGGAATCTTATTATTATGATGAGGGTGATGCGTTGACGGTCGGCATTTCACCCAGCGCCTGCGCCTGGAATTCTTGCCCTGGCGTTACCAGCGAGCATGCACCTTGCTTTTCATGACATCCATGTTCGTCCTTTACGCAGCTCCGTTAGCGAGGGTGTATGGGTAGTCTTGGCAGCGCCTACCTTATACTACGCGCTACCCGCAAAGGTGCTAAATTCCAGCTCCGCGGGAACTCTCAACCATTGTCTGATAAGCGGCTTGTAATTGTTTTCGTTTGAGTTCTCGGGGCTTAAACTCTTTAGGCTTTGTCGAGAGACGGTTTCTTCTAAGGAATGTATCCCGAAGTATTCCATAGGACTCGTCATAGATGGGACGTTGTGCGGTTCTAATGATGGGACGACGCGGGTCAAAAGCATCAACAGAACTAGTTGGCAGATTATGCGCCCTCTTTGCGGAGAATCTTTTACTGATTTTACGCTTCCCCTTATGAACAATGGCAAATCAAAATCGAGGAAGCGGAGTTGATACCTTACCTTCAACCATACCTTTCGGTGTAGTAAGACCCTTCTCTACGATGCTACGGTGGCGAGGCCACATCCGCCTTTCTCCGAGGAAGGCTATCTAGGTTTACGCTCTTAACTGGCTCCAAATGTCGAGGAGTGATAGGAACTAATACGCCATCACTAACCAGGTGCTTCCTTCCATCTTATCTGAGTTCAATGTGAACTCCTTTTCGGTAAACACCATTGCTCCTCGAACCATCCACAACGGTTTCCTTTTCAAATATTGTTTTACCCTTGCATCATCCATTTCTCTTCTGAAATCAAATTTCAATGGCCAAACCTAGGATGTGCCGAACACCGAGCGATGTTCTAATCCTTCCATCATGAGCCTCAACTTGACTTTTCCTCCTCTTATGATTATGGTTGCCGGATCATCGCCTAAACATTACCTCCATCATGGCCCATTTCATGATGGCGGAACCACTCTATGGAGTCATATGAAAGGATGCACCTGATTCGATCAACCATGCATCATGATTTGAATGTGTGCTTTAATAAGCCAAGTACATATCTCCTACTTCTTCCTTGGAGGTGTTTTCTTTTGTAGAATGAAGGATTCTTGGATCCTTATTTTCCAACCTTGGATCTGCTTCTTCTTGTAGTGCCCTTCTTTCCACATCTCCAACATGCCGCCCTGGAGATTTTCTAGGGAAGTTAAATCTGCCCTTAGACTTAGATCTCCCACTTGAAAATTATATAACTTCTTCATGGGAACCTCTCTTGCAAATAATGTGTCTATGCTCATCCTTCCATATTCTTTTGTCTAATCTCCTCGGGCAACAAGTGAGACCACTTCATCTAACTTCAAGGAAGTTGTATTACCTATGGCCACAACCAGAATATCCCTAGAGTTAGGTAAGAAATGATAAACTAATACATTTATATTCATCGAAATTTTAATCTCAGCGGATACTAACTGACTTACCACAGTTTTGAAGGTGTTCAAATGCTCTTTCACCGAGTCTATGTATTTCATTCTTAGGTTATACAACTTCTTCTTCAATAATAGTTTGTTTTCTAGGGATTTATATTGATACAACTTCCCCAATTTTTTTCCATAAATCCTTGGCTATAGCATCCTCTAACACATTCAGTAATAATAGTAGATACGAGAACCGCGATCGGTGTGATTTTTACCTTCCGATCCAACTTTTCCCAGTCTTCTATTGATTTTCTTGTAGGTGTAGTACCTGGGTCTACCATGATCCACTGATCTTTCTCTACAAATAGGTCTTCCATCTTGAGGTTCCACGGCTCAAAACTTTTCCCATTAAACTATAGATCTCCCATCTTTTACGGTGCTTGCCATTTTGTTTTCACTGAAAATCAGTACCATAAATATCCCCTTTGTAGCAAGGAAGCTTATCTGATCCAAGGCAAACCCTTGACCCTGGCGTCCGGAAGCCAACAAAGCTTCCGTACCACAAATGTAGATTTTAACCTTGTGCAATATCTACTACAAACAAATATCCAGTAAAAGAATAGAAAATACAGCCAATCAATACAAACGCGGAGATTTTCACAGAGCCCAAGCCGGAAAACCAGCGTATTATATATTCATTCATGTATGTTACATTGTCTACAGTACAGTATACATATAGGAGCGGCATCCAAAACCCTATTGATAGACTTTGGATTAGTCACAACCATAATTCGCGCTTAGCAGAAAATAGAAAACCATCGGCCAAAACAATGCAGAAGACCACTAAATGTAACCGCGTTTATCAAGGCAAGTGACGCATTTCTGAAGGCGCGGCACCTGGAGTTGCTACCCGCAATACCCCCTCAGAAGCCCTCTATGATGCGAAGAATATAACGCAAAGATTATGCCGAATAAACCGTCACAACAACATGTCCAAACAACCTATCGCAACAGCATGTCTCCTTAAACATCAGCCAAATGGATCTCTTAGGAATAAGCATCTCAATCTTACGTCGATGGCATAACGCAAAACTCATAATCATCACCAAGAGATCAGTATGTGCTTCTAATAATATACCAATACAGAGTATGCTATCGTCCATAGGCCATGTCGATAATGCTGCTAACGGTGCCTCCAGCCATGTACCAGGTATGTACCAGTCAAGTATCAACTACTCATCCAGCTATGCCTCATCAGTATGTACCAACATCATCAACTATACACCTCATGTGTATGTGCCAGCTCATCGGCTGCTTGTCTCTGACCATGTGCCAACGTGTACCTCCAATAGATCCCTCATCCAGTTTCGTCATCAAGTCGGTTTGTAACTCGTATTAAGACGTAGTTGTACATATGATCATGCTGAGCCTTCATGGCTTTATTAGTTAACAAGAGACTAATTTCATCAAACTTTTAGTCTCATGACTGAGTATTGGATTAGTCAACAACCTAACTTGAAATAATCATAACTATGTACATGTGAATAAGATCTGAAAATACTACACAATATTATTGAGTTTTTTTATTACGAATTTGGTGTCACTACTTGGAACTCTTAGAAGCGTTATAGCAGAAATGGATTACCTTGTTGATTTTTGGTTTATTCTAGAGAGCGAAATTGTATAGTGTGCCCTGCATGGAATATTTCTTATATAGATCTGAAAATTGCACAAAGAATACAGATGTACTCTAACCAACACATTTATTCTTCTTGAGATTTGGATCTTTATGAAGAGTTGTGGCGTTTTTTAGAAACACTTTCTTTATAGACTAGTTGGACAACCACAAACCACATTTTTCCACAGAACAACTCCAAAAATAGAACGATACACAAGCTGAAATTTGTACCACGGCCACTTGGAAATGTTTTCTCAATGACCTTATCAATTTCTGATCTGAATCATTCTAGAAAAAATTATTTTGAAATGGTGAGATGACACCGTAAATAACATACATAAAGCATCATCAAAAGAATCTATCCTCCCTTGAATTTCGGTATGTTTACTTCATCTTCCCTCTGAAATTGGCTTAGATATCCTTTGGTTATCAGTCACACAATAGATATTCAATATTCTCAAGTTTGATTAAAATGAAGCGTTGCATCTTATTTGCTCTTTCATGTAACTTCCTCGAGGGGTTACCTTTTAACCATCTTAACCCTAACATATTTTAAAGTTAACCCACTTAGTAATTTTCCATTAACTTTATTATTTAAATGAATTTCTTTTTGTATCCACTTTTGACTTATAATTACATTTATCACTTCACTTTATTATTTAACTTCAAAAAACTCTTAAAGCCTTCTTCTTTGACTTTTTGGGGCTAAGATGACTCATGAAGGCGTGCTCCAGCATGGTCATAACTCTCTATCCGTGAAGAATTGTGTGACGTTCCACATACCACTTGAAATGGAATGAAATGTAATATCCATCTCTAATATTCTTTCCTACTAATATATATCGAGACTCATACCGTTATCCATCAAACAGAGCTTGTGTCCATTACCCAAACTGGGTTCTCCAACTTCTCATGGCCATAACTCTCTAACAGTGAGAGTTGCATTCACTTTACCAGAATAGGAATGACATGTACTATCCATATAGAATAGGCTTTATGCAAAATATATTAAAACTCATACCATTATACATGAAACAACCTTGGCTCCATTACCCAAACCTTTTCCTACGGGTATTTCTTCAAGGTTTGACATCAATCTCTAAGGGTTGAAATCAATCCCTAAGGGTTGACATAAATATACAATATCAATCTCCAATGGTTTGTATCAATGAAAACCAATAATCCATAACTATTGTCCATCAACCTAAGCCAAATGTTTGATGGATAGTTAAAAGTCTCTGCTATGTTTTGTGCCAATGAATTGTCCCTTTTAAGTTTATTAAAGAATCCCAACACTCCCATTTTTCAAAATATAAAGAAGGAATATATACATAAACCATTAACTCCTCCTCGTTTATCAATTTTGGGACCAATGATATCCGATTAACTTTGGTTATAATGTGGGTTGTCCATCCGAACGTTGTTCGGGACAATTGCATGATCCCCTAAGTCCCTCTGGCATTGATTGTTGGTCCTTCACTGGTTATCCAAAATTTTCCATATCTGAGTACCACTTCATGCTCTTCTAATATTGTCTCCTGAATTAGGATAATTGAGTGTTTTTCCTTTTGACCAAACTCATTGTTGATTCCACTTTTTCTTTACTCCCTAATCCACTACAATTCCAGGAGTTATATTCATTGCTTATGTGTATTTTGAGATCCATACTGATGAATTCATCCCACTTTGATATCTTGTAGTTCTTTTACCCATTAGATTTGAAAGTGTGTGTTGTTTACCTAGCTCTATTTCTTTTTCTGCCATTTCTTCTCTTTTGTCTTTTTCCGGGTTTCTTCGGGCCTTCTTCTGAGTTTTTTCCTCTAATACTATCTCATCCATGTCACGATCAGGTTCTATCATCTTCTTCATAAGGAATCTGATAATTTGAACCAAAATCTAGATTTAATTGGACCATAATTGATGGAATTGGGAGATCTTGTACCTAATTAGGGTTGGAGATCCCAACCATAGGTGATGAAACCAACTTAGTATTAACCTCTTTTTCTAAATTTCCATAGTTAGGGATGCCACATTTTGGAAAATTGGTCTTTGTGTCATTAAAAATATCAAATTTTTCAAGGGATAGTGATTCATACATGTTTCAATTGTTGCTACCTACTGCCCCTTTTCTCCCCACTATCGGGGTTCCTTTGGCCCTTGTTTCTTGAGCTCTAGTTGTGCCAATCTTAGAAGCTTCCTTTGTTTGTTGTGATATTATCACTACTGAAGGATTGTGTTTGGAATGTTGTGTTGGTTCATTTTTTCCATTGAATCTCTTTTTTTTAACTTGATGCCACTGATCCTCTTTTTCTTTAGGTCTTTGCTCTGCTTCCACATTTCTTGGACATTTTGGAAAAATGTCCATATTCATGTTTTGATGATTGCCTTTGAGAGATTTGTTTGTAATACACTTCATGAGTATGATTCAGTCCTTCGAGGACTAATTTACTGCTTTGTGACCTCTAATTTCTCTTCACAAATTTGAACCACAGACCATCGTCCATCCTTAGGATTCACACCTTGTCTATGTAAGTCCCTAAAGTATTCCCAATGAACCTCAACACTTTATCGTTCCAACAGTGCAACGAGAGGTGTGGCAATCTAAACTAGATTGGAACTATCGACAGGATATCATTTCCAAGGTTGAATTTTGGTGTCCATTTGTTCAAATACTAACCTTTGGTTCCATAAAAATACGACCCATTTCAAAAAATGAGATCCCTATTCTCCTTATTTTCAAAGTAAAATATATAGAATCCTCTTCCACAAAAAATGTGAGAGAGCTTTCCTTTGACAGGTCAACTTTTTTGTTTCTAGGTCTCCATAGCTTTTAGGGAGGGCCAAACCCCTGTAAATTGTCCAATCAAATCTCTCTCTACAAGGAGCTTGTTCCATATGCCTTGCATTCGTTGTTGGCATCTGAACTTTTGAGATTTCCTCTAGCCTCTTGAAAAAGTGTATTGGCGCACTTTTGATCGTCTTACTCAATGAAGATACGAGTGCCTTAAATGCATCTTCTTTTGATGGAGAGGAAAGGGGCACTCCACCTCCCGAAACCGTCTTCATTTCATAATCTGTCTATCATTGTAGCACGCTAGGGTTTTCCTTCACTCTCAACTCTCAATCTAGGATTTTCCTTCACTCTCAACTCTCTCTAAATGCTTTGTTAAGGATGACTTTCAAGATTTCATTAAGACATGTTTGAATGATAATTCCCCTACTCATTTCATTGAACAAGTGATAAAGGAATGCACTGGCCATGAATTTTATCCTCCATATAAGGGTTCTCCAAGGACAACCAAATTCAGATTGCATCAATGGGATGGAGTGAAACTTCTGCATTATTAGTACACCACAGGAGAATCTTAGCTTGTGTATAATGTCAGAGCTCAAGAACATTGGAGCCAGTTTATAGCATGTTATGTTCACATACTTCTAGCTTATCTCGACGATGTATGTCTCATTCGTGAAAGGGTGTGCTTACTTGGAGCATTGCATCATTTTCGATGTCGATAATATAACATTGGGTTAAACCCTCTCAAGTGTGTATTTTGTTTCATTGCTATATGTCTCCTTGAGTTTATAATCTGTCTATCATTGTAGCACGCTAGGGTTTTCCTTCACTCTCAACTCTCAATCTAGGATTTTCCTTCACTCTCAACTCTCTCTAAATGCTTTGTTAAGGATGACTTTCAAGATTTCATTAAGACATGTTTGAATGATAATTCCCCTACTCATTTCATTGAACAAGTGATAAAGGAATGCACTGGCCATGAATTTTTATCCTCCATATAAGGGTTCTCCAAGGACAACCAAATTCAGATGCATCAATAGGATCAGTAGAAAACTACGTGTAGTACACCCTGGAGAATCTTCGCTTATTGTATAATGTCACTCTGACTCAAGAACATTGGAGCCAGCTTATAGCATGTTATGTTCACATACTTCTAGCTTATCTCGACAATCTAACAAATATATTAAAATGAAGGTCGTAGCACTTAGAAGACTTGTGCATCATTTTCCTTCGATGTCGATAATATAACATTGGGTTAAACCCTCTCAAGTGTGTATTTTGTTTCATTGCTATATGTCTCCTTGAGTTTATTATCTTGGAGTAGAGAATTACCATCGATCCTTTGAAAGTCCAAACCTTCATGAAGCTATCTCTGCCAACTTCAAACACTTTAAAGAAATCCAATTTTTACAATGTTGTGCACCTAACTATGCTACTCTCACCCATGATTTTTTGTGTCTTTTGAGTAAAGACACTAATTTCATATGGGATGATAGATCCCATCAAGTTTTTGACATGTTGAAGCA